>CAJVQA010008037.1:0-13296 GCA_910591915.1 Cetraspora pellucida | reverse complement strand
AAATTTTTTTTAACAAATTGACTAACTTTGAAATTTTTTTAAACAATATGTAATCAAAAATTAATTTAATTTTTTTTATAAATATATTCTATATATCTTAAATATTAAATATATTTATTTAATTGCAAGTTAATATATAAAATTTTATGTAATTGCATTTTAATTCAAATGTATCAAGTTGGTATATCATGCTTAATAAAATGACTAATACTAAAGTTATGCTATGAAGTAGATACTGGGGTCTGTATAAACTCTATAAAAGCACAGCAGTTTAATAGTTAAGTTTTAATTGCAAGTGTTGGTTCTGCTATAGTGATATTAAATTAGTTATAAAAATAGATACAGAAGGTTTCAAGAGATTTACCTTAAGAATAAAATAGTTTTTAAGATTAAGATAATAATATAAGCATCTGAGTATGATCCAATGATGTTAATATAGATTACAAATTCAGATAATTTAAAATAAAACATTTAAGCAAAGATGTTAAATACAGCAATTAGTAAAGAACTTTTGAGCAAACTTCTTAAATAAGTAATATAAAAAATTATATATATAGCCAATTGTATACTCTTCTATAGTAGTTCATTGAATTATATTACCAAAAAAGTCATTAATAAAAAGTCAAAATTCAAAGAAATTACTTTAACATCAAAAAAAAAATTTAGAATATATATTAGTTTATATAAAAAATTATACTTGTATATATTATAAAAGTCTTAGTAATAAATCCAAAATTTTAATAATAGCATTCTGATTAGTTAATTATTATATAATTATCATAATAGATTTATAATTTCTAATCTTAAAATAAATCTATTTTAATCTAAATTTAATAATTATACTATCATTAAAGTTATAAAAATCTGTTTTAAAACTTTGTTTAAAGATTTAAAAATAATTAACTTAATAAAAATATTTTAAATATCAAAATAAAAAAATTTATAATTAAAATTAAATAATAAGTAATTTATATATATTTTATCTTTTAGAAGTATAATGGCCTAGTAAAGTAAATAGGTTGTCAACCTCCAAATGGCAGGTCTAATGTTCAATTTCTATAGACAACAAATTTTAGAAATTATATTTATATTATAATAACTAATATTTGCTGATTGGTTGGGTTTTGGGCATCTGTAATCTTAGGTATACTAAGTTGGAGCTCACCTGATATTGGGAGCTTGAGGCATCTATGTGAAGTGTAATGTTATACATATATATAGAGGAATATAAAAAGCTAATATTACATAAGACTTCAGTACAAACTCATGATAAGATCACTAGATGTAGAAGGCTAAAAAATTGAGAAGATAGTGTAATAATGAAAACAATAATAGACAAATATATAGAAAAAGAAATTAAAATATTAAAGACAAATGTAATATAGCAAGATTGTTAAAACATAATAGTAGCAATTAGAAGTCAAGAAAAAGAAGTAAAAAGAAGAAAAAAATGAAATTATGAAATAGAGATAAGTAGCTTTATAGAGGCATCATTAGAACAAAGTATATGGTTATCTGCAAACAGAGATTACAGTAAAATACTAATATATATAGCAAAAATACCAGCATATAATGTGGCAGATAGCTCAAAAAAAGAAAGAACAAAATTTGTAAAAGACTGCTAATAACTAACAAACATGCAATAGAAGTCAAAGAAGTATTCAAGAAGAGTAATGCTTGAACTGTAGTTAATTTTGATTGTAAATACAGTAGAGAAGAAGTAATTAACAAGATTCAAAGAAAACACAATAACTGATTCAAAATGATTCCTAATATAGAAAAACATGAAAATGAAAGCAAAAAAAAAGAAAAAACAATAAAAGAGAAGAAAGTTACAGAAAAGAAAAGAGAAATAAAAGGCAAAATAAAGAGCCAAAGAGAAAAGCATATACAGATAAAGAAAACAAAAAAACTAAAAAAAAACTTAGTAATACTTATGATATGGAACCTACTAAAGAAAATCTCAAAGTAAGAAGTCAAGTATTTAGTAAAAAAAGTAAGAAATATATCCTTATGCAAAATGAAAAAAAGCATATATAAGATAACAGCAATAATTAAAGTTAAAAATAAGGCTGAACAAATATTCTTATAGGTAATTTTATTAAGAAATAAAAAACTAGCAAGAATAACAATAGGTAAAGAAGATGAAGAAAGAAAAAAAAAAAGAAATTAGTTTATAGCAAGACTAAAAAAAATACTGAAAGAAATATCTAAACTAATCTTTTTAAAAAAACTTAAAGTTAGAAAGACAATGGCAGTATATATATTACCAAATAAATAGAAAGGCCAAAAGATTATATAGTAATATCATTTAAAAGCCAAGTATATATAAAGATGACTACTAAGAAAAAAAATTGGTACAATGAAACTTTAATGTTCTGGAAATGCAAAACTTAAAAAGATAATAAAAGAATACAAGAAGGTAGCAGCAGAGAGCAAAAGACACAAAAGAATAAAAAAGAGATATAGGAAGATACAAGCTTGAAAGAAAAATAAGAAAATGCAAAAGACTTAATAAATAGATACAAAAAAAAATAGAATTAAAAGAAAACAGAAATGATTAGAAAAGTAAAAACTATAGAAACAAAGTACAAGATAAAAAAAATATAGTAACCAAAGACCAGAGTTAAAAAATGACAAAAAAGAAAAAGATAGTTCAAAAGGGTTACAAAAAAGAACTTTACATATTGAAGACATGTTAGGCCTAATATTAGAAAGACTAGAAAAATTAAAAAAGAACAAAAAGAAGAATGTAATAGAACAATCCAACTGCTTCTAAGAGTGCTACAGTTGAATCAATAAATATAAACAAGAAAATTAAAGAGTTCTTGCAGAATAAAAAAAAGGTTTTTAAAGAAAGAAGAAAAGTAAAAACTTTTTGTTAAAAAGAAAGCATGAATGATAGAGAGAAAAAAAGAGTTAAAAGTATAGAAATAAAATAAAAGTTACTAAAAGAAAAGTAAAAAGAAAGGAAAAAAGAAATAAAGCTAGCATGTTATAATGTTAATAGACTCAAAACCAAGAGTTAAAAATTGGAAAATCTATTTAGCTAGACAGAAAAAGAGAAAATCACAATAATAAAAATTATAGAGACAAACCTTACAAAAAAAGAAGAAAAGTTCTTAATATATGCAGCAAACAAAAGATATATAGGTTTTTGAACAAATGTAGCTAAAAATAAGAAGAAAAGTCCAGGCATTAGAATTATAATCGATAAACAAAGAGATGTGACAACCTAGTGAAGTGGATAGGTTGTCAACCCCAAGTGACAGGTCTAAAGTTCAAATCCTAGTAATAGCAAAAATTTGCAATTCTTTCTATGTTATAGTTAACTGTCTTTGTGATTAGTTAAAATAAGACATTTATAACTTGTGTTATACCAGCATAACTGAAAGTTCTAGGTATTTGTGCAATATTGTATGAAGGAACACAAACCAGTACTGAGCAGTATGAATTTAAGATAAGTTCTTAGGTCATGTAAATCACAAGAACCAGATAGAAAGACAGAAACTCACTTGGAAGATCTGAGTAAAGAGGTAATTTGAACTTTTAACAGTGCTACTTTAAAGACTAGATTTATGAAACAGAACTAGAACTTGTAAAACTAGACAAAGAGCTGACCTTTAAAAAGGAGCTGAATGGAACTAACCAGATCATCAGAATCTATTCTGGAGAAAAAAGTTACATGCTAACAAATATGTAAACCAGAGGTATATGGTTATGACTTGCCTTTTCAGACTATTTGATTTGAGAGCTTAGTAAACTTAAATTGAATACCAAAGTAGTAGAAATATGTTGTAAAATCAGTACCAGGGTTGGAGTAAACTTTATAAGAACATAACAGTTTAATGATACACTTTGATTACCAGTATTGGTTTTGGCTATAGCAATACCAGGTCAGCTATAAAAATAAAATACAAAAGTTTCTGGAAGGTTTAGTACAAGGTTAAAGGTTTCTTATATAAGTGAACTGTTTTAAAAACTTAGTAGTCATAATATATTTTTACTAACATCGGCCAGAGTTATTGGTAGACAGAGATAAATAGATGGATATGAAAATTAGAGTGGTTAAATAGGGAACCTACAGGCAGGTTCCAGGTATAGCAACTAGTATAGAACCTTCAGATAAACTACTTAAATTAGATAATGACTAAAGTTGTACAAGTGGCTAGTTGTATACTCTTTCTATAATTGTTCCTATGATTTTAATACAACCATTAGCCAAATATACTATTAATAAAATTCTAAATCACAAGTACTTATCTTAATATTTAAAAAAAAAATAATTAATGAACAATAGAAAAAACACATAAATGCAGTTAAAAAAATAAGTGAATATATAATAAAGATTATACTATACTTCAAACAATTAGAATTAGTTGTAATTACAGTATATATACCATCAAATAATAAAGTAATAGAAAGAAACATTTAACAAAAAATTGTAGAAACAATCTTAAAAAAAAAGAAACAAATACAAATTATTGTAATGAGTAATTTTAATTTCATAGTAAACAATATTCTAAACAGACAACATTTATAAACAACAAACTACAAAAGGCTGCAAATCTTCAATTGGATGAAACAAGACTTTAGAGACATGTATAAAAATATAAATCCAATAGGTTAACAATATACATAATTAAATAAAAAAGTAGCAACAAGAATTAACTATATATAAATATCAGATGGGTTAGTCTCAGGTCTACAAAAGACAGAAATCAAAAAGATAGAAGAGATTACAGAGAGTAACTATAAGATAGTAATAGCAGAAATATGAATCAAACATATGATAGCAGTTAAAAGCAAGGCAGAAATTAAAAAAAAAAGACAGTTAAAAACAGTATACTTATACAATCAAGCAAAATTAGAAGATTGGAAAAATTATGCACAAGAGCTACAGAATCAGTTAGAAATAAAGGAGGTTTTAAAAAATATTCACAAGAAAGAACAAAATGAAAAGAGAAAAGCAGAGAAGATAAACAAAATATAGAATATAATAGAAAAAGCTATTATTATAGCAGCAAGTAAACACATACTTAAGAAAAAAGTATTTAACATGATAACTAACAGAAGAAGAAGTCAAAAGAAACAGCAACAAAAAGAAAGATTGTTAAGTTACAGAAAGTAATCAAGCATGCAAAAGCTAAAAAAACACAAGAAGTAACAGAAGAGAAAAAAAGTGAAGTAATTAAACAATTAAAGATACTAGGCAAGAAAATCAGTACAAAACTGTCAAAACTACAAAGACAATAATCAAATGTGTAGATAAAAGATATAAAAGGTTAAAGAAAGCTATTATTAGAAAGGAAAAAGAAGAACTGAGAATGAATACAAAGAAAACAAATCAAAGAAAATATAGATAAAAAATATAAGATAATCAGAACAGATTAGAAAAAAATAATAGCAAGTCTCTTGAATAGGCCTTATAAGAAAATTGTACTCAACAGATTTATTAAACAAACAGAAAAAAAAATAAATCTGCTAACAAGCTTAGAAGATGTTATAATAGAAGTAGCAGAACACTACAAAAAACAATTTAAAAAAAGAAATACAAAATTAGAAGAGATGTCAAAAGAGTGAAAGAAATATATAAACTATAAAAAAACATTAAAGAAAATAGTACACAGAAGTTGAAAGAAAAATTAAGAAAAAAGAATAAAAAGAAACATTAAGAGAACTGAAAACAGATACAGCTCTAGACATATTAGATATAAGTTATATCCTGATAAAGTGAGCAAAAAAAAAACACAAGAAGTATTTAGAGGTTTTGCAGACCTATGTTTAGAAAGAGAAAAGATATTAACTAAATAGAAGATAGCACAAGTTTATCCAATACCTAAAGATATTAAATAGTGATATAGTTTAAACAATATATGACCAATAGTATTAATAAAAACATTTAAGAAAGTTGTAACAAAGGTGGTAACAAGAAGGCTTGCCAAAGTGTTTACAGAAAAAGAAATACTCGAAGAACCAAATTATACAGGCCTCTTAGGCAACTCAACAGAACAACCAGTACATATTCTCAACATAATAATAAAAAAAGCAAAAGAGAAAAGTAAAGAAGTATAAATATTTTTACAAAACATGAAAAAAACATTTGACTCAGTTCTACTTGAAAGTCTAAAACTAGTACTGTAAAGGGTTAAAGTGCCTAAAAGAATAATAAAATACATTCTGAATCTGTTTTATAAAAGACAACTAAAAATTATTACAGCTTACAGCCTAACAGAAAAAATAACAACAGAAGATGGTATAAATCAAGAAAAAGTAATATCTCTATTAATATGATAACTTTTTTATAATCTACTATTAGAGAGAATACAAGAAGATAAAAATTTAGAATATATAGTAGAACAACAAATCAAAAGAGAAATGCAATGCAACAACATCACAAAGTACTAACAAGCAGCTATTGCATATGCAGATGACACAACATGAATTGCAAATAATAAAAAACAGCTAATAGAGATATTAAAAATAGCAGAAAAATTTTTTAAGATGAACAACATAAAGATAAATGGATCTAAATCAAAGCTGTTAATAATGAATACAAAAATAAAGAAAGAAAAAAAAAGTAACCTTTGAAAGAAACAAGATAATAGAAGAAGTCAAGAACAAGATAGTTCGCTCATTAGAAATATAGCTAAACAACAGAATAAGTAAAGTACTAGTAAAAAAGAAAGCTAAATAAATAATCAGCCAAACAATAAGAGATCTTAAATACAAAAAAATGACAATAAGTCAAATTGCATATATAAACAATAAGATAATAATACCAAAATTAAGTTATATGCTACAGCTAACAAAAATGTTAGAAAGAAGTATAAGTAAAATACATCAACCAATAATAAGTTTAGCAAAACAAAAGAGCAACTTACAAAGAACATTAGAAAACTGCATAATGAAACACAAAGATCTTGAAAGCTGCAGAACACTATAACAAGAATTAACAATAAAACAAATAAGTGGTCTATTAGCAAGACTAAATAAATAAAATAGTCTTAAACAGTTAACAAAACTAAGAATAATACAAAGGTGTCAGAGAGCAGGCTTAACAAAAGATATATAAAAAATAGAGAAGATGTTAGAAAATATAGAAGGTTAAAAAAGTAACTTAGCTTGTCTGATATTGTTAAAAGCAAAAAAGCTTAATATAAATATAAGAATGAAAAAAAATTTATAAACAATATTTGGATATGGAATCAAAATAAAAGAACTTATAGATATACAGTTATAAAAAAAAAGTAGTACTAGAATAAATAAAGCAGACTTAATATATCTAAACCAGCTAATAGATACAAAAGAAGAGAGATTAATTACCTAGCAATAACTAAAAAGTTACTAAGATTTATTAAATAAAGAAAAAAAGCAAAATGGTTCAAAGTAATAGAACTAAAAGTACTCATTAGACCAGAAAATAGAAAGTTAAAAGGCAATTTAGAACAATCAGACAAAATACTTAAGCAATGCAGATAAGATAGAAGTATATTTCAAAAGACAAAAGAAGAAAAGAATAAGTAGCATATAGTGCACAAAACAATCGACAGTTAGAAAAGATAGTCAAGAAGAAAAAGAAAAAAAATACTATTAAAACATTGGCAAATACAGAATAAAGAAATTGAATTAGCTATCAAAATTAACAGATGTAAGGGTTGTATAAGAGAAGAAGAACACTGAGAAGATAGCTGCCAATAGTAGATAAGAGTAAATAACAGAATCAATATGATTCCAAATGCATTAATAAAAAAAGGCAGCAACAATATTAAGATAGTAATAGATCAAATAACAGAAATAATAAAGACAAACAAACAAGTAATAGAAGAACAGAAACTCGAAGAACTAAGAATAATAGAAGAGCCAAAAGTAGAAATAATTAGATAACAAAAGTTAAAAGACAGCATTAGTAAAAAAATAGTAGAAGTTTCAAAAAAAAATATAACAAAAAATAAAAACAAGTATATAATATATACAGATAAAGCAGCAAACCTGAAAACTAAAGAAGACACAAGAAGCAGAAATAGTATAAGTATAGGATGAGTGCAAACAAATGAAACACAAAAATGGCCAGAAGAAGAGTAGTATTAGGTCTAGAAAGATGGCAAACATCAACAATAGCTGAGTTAGTAGCAATATGAGCTACAATTTTAATAATACTAAGAAAAAAACAAGTAGAAATATATACAGATAGCAATATAGCAATAAGAAACATTAGTAGAAGTTTAGAACAAATATATAGAAATAAAATCCTCAAAAAGAAAGAACACATTATGAGTAATGAAAATTAGAAAGCTTATTATGACAAAGAACATTCAGATAGAATTTGTTAAAGTTAAGAGCCACAATAAAGATAAATGAAATAATAAAACTGATAGTCTAACAAAAAAAAGTGCAACAAGTAAAGAGATAATACAGGTCAAAAAAGTCAGTTGTGAAGAAATAGAGTACTGCCTAGAGTAGGAAAACAAACATACTAACATATTAGCAAGACTGCTATGCAAATTGATAATGAATGCAAGATTAAGAGCAGAATGAAAAGAAACAAAAGCAATTAGAGGATTAGAACCAGAAACAGAAGTTATAATTTATGATTGAACATACTTTTGAAATAGACTAAAGACATCTAAAGAAGTACACTGCACAACAAAAAGAAGTAGTGCCAGAAGAAGTGCATTTATAAAGTGCATAATAGATAAACTTACAACTCTAAAAGAACTTAACAAAAAAAGACCAGATGTATATACAACAATAGAATGCCAAGTGTGCTAAGATAAAACAAAAAAAACACAGACATATTTGGCAGCATGTAAAGAACAAAGGAATTTGTAAAAAAGAATCTAAAAAATGATTATTACAACAGTCTAGAGGGGGTTAAAGGAAGAAAAAAAAGTTTGGATCCCTCTATACATATTATACATAGCATTTTTTAGAAAAATAGAAGCAGAAGAGATTAAAATAAGAGAGGTATTAATTAAAGGTCTTATTCAAAAAAAAACACAAGACATATTAAGGCAGCTTCTAAGTACAAAATCAAGGCAGCAGTTTATAAATGTAATAACAAGAATGGTTTGTGACATATTTTATGAACAAGTATAAAGAATCTAATATAAAAAGATCAATGAATGAGAGAAAAATAAAGAAATAACAAATAGGATAAAAAGAAAAAAAGAAAAAAAGAAAAAAGACCAAGTAAAAAAGAAAAACCAAATCAGCAAGTAATAGAAGAAAGAAAAGAAAAACAAAAACAAATACAAATACAAATTAGAAAAAAAGTACAGAAAACAATTTTAAAGCTTGTTATAGAAGAAAGAAAACTCTTTAATTATGAACTTTAAGTAATTAGATAAGCAGCTTACTTCTGCTTGAAGTAATGCAGCAGGTTGCACTTAGGTACTATTAGAGTAGCTGGGTAATGTTAGGCTTAGTTGTTAAGAATATTTATATAATTGCAAATGTAATTTCAAAACCTTAATAAAGTACTAACATGATTGCTTAAGAAAAAAAAATAAAATAAAATTATCTCAAAAACTACTGTATAAAATTTTGTAAATTTTTTTTATTTAAAAATCTTAGATTTATTAAATATAATATATTATTTTTAGCTTAATATCTTTTTTAGTTAACTTATTATAAATATTTAAAAAGTGTTTACAATAATATGATACCATTCTATACTTATATTCTGAAGTCATATGCATAATATTTTTTAAAAAAATGATTATAAGATTTATAAAAAATTAGATTATTTAAGTATATTTCAAATTTTGATACAGTATTCCAATTATTTAAAGATTTCTTCTATATGAAAAGTGCTTAACTTGAACTCTGTTTTACAATAAGCAGCAATTATAGAATAGAGTTTTATTCTGTTAGCAGGTTTTCTCTTTTATTCTTCTTATAGATTATAGAACAACATTTACATTATTGATTAGTATAAATCAATTAACTGGATAACTAATTTATATACTTTAAAGTACTTTTTAGAAGAGTAACATTTTACTAAGAGAAAATCTATTTTTTTTTTTTACTATTAGCTTTACAAAAGCATAAATATTTATTATACAAAATAATTGAAAAAAGATCAGAAACCTAAAAAACTTCACTTAGAAGTAAAAATGCCATCATTAGCTATTGTTACAGGGCCTTGTAAAATTACTATATTCAAGAAACAGTCAATCAACTAGAAAGTGATAACTGAGAATATTATTTCTAAAAATCAAGCTAACAATTCTTTAGTAACTTATATTCAATTAAGTAATACAGTATGCTTGAACTTTTATAACAGAATTATAAAAAGATTGGTTAAATTTCAACAGCACATTTAATCATCTATAAAACAAGTTAAAATTGTTAAAATTAATAAAACTGATAAGTAAATAGTTAATGATTTAATAAACAAAAAAGTACTAACTATTTGTCTTTTTTTAAAGCAGTTAAAAAGATAACAAGCATCTTGTATATCTGTGAAAATAGAAAAAGAAACTGACAATATATTTGTTTAATAAATTTCAATTAGTTATGAAAAAAGAAGATGCAAGACTAAAGTATTTTTTTGATGAATTGTATTTTTCATCTAATCCAATATCAAAAAATAAAGATTCACAATAATGAGCAAAAAAAACAGTTACTGTTTATATGTTACTTTTTTTATAAAATTTGAAATAAGTTTATAAACAATGCTAAAATAGATTTGATATTGTATTTGAATTCTACTAGTGCTTCTAATAGCTTTTTAGATACACTTGCTGATTTAGACATGACTACAACATCTTGTACAATACAATGTCACAAAAATACTATATCTAATAAGCATGCAGAAAATGTTAATTCTACACTTGCTGAGCATATAAAGGAAGCAATGATCTTAAATATTAATGATTATTATATTATTCATATAGAACAAATGCTAAACATAACCAAGACTTCAGATGCTATACACCTGATGACTATTTTAATAAATCCAGTTGTTAAACAGAGTGCAATTTCCAATATTAATATACACAATTCTAAATTAGTTGATGCTAAGTTGATAAAGTTAAATTTAGAAAGTATATTCATAATGCTTTATAGTCTTTTGCACAATTAACAATAGGTATTTCATATAGTTGATAAAAACATTAGAATGGAAAATTAACTGTACACAGTTATAATACTAAATTGAAAGAAAAATAGAGCTCTTATTTAATAAAAGATATTGTTCTTATAGATTTATAGAAAAATGGTTTTTATTTTTTAAAAGAATATATTAGAGCTATCAATACTGTTATAGATGTTTCATTTATATAACAGTATATTTAAAAGGGATATATTATCTCTGTTATCACCAATTGGTTAGAACAAATTTATCTCAGAACAGCTATTTCTCATTATATCTTATTTCATAATTAATTGAATATTACTAATTTTGTTTTATCTTTTCTTTCTATTATAGGTTCTCTTTACATTTTGTTAAATAGTCAGAAATTAGTATTCCTTCATTATTATCTATTTTTTGTGACTATGTATGTATATATCTTTGAAGAACAAAAGCCTTTTGCACAAAAGCCCAAGCTATAGTGAATTAAGCTTTTTTTAAAGATTTTTTTATAATGTTTAATAGGAAATTTTATTAATTGTTAAAACAAAATTTGAATTTTTGTGCAAAAATGCCAAATATCTTGCACTGAAAGATTTATTCAATAATCTTATTCTTTTAGTTCTAAATGTCTATGTAGTATTTTTCTAATCTGGAGATTTTAATGCATATTTGGAATCTTGCTTTTATGCATAGGTAGTATTTCTTAAATTCAGTTACAAAAACTATGCCAAAGCACTATTAATGTTCTTTTTAAATATATTTTATTAAGAACTAGAACATCATTCTATCTTGGAAACTATTAAGACTAAGTTTTTAAAGTTTTTTAACATGACTGTAGAAATATTCTATAGTTTAATATATCGATATATACAAAAATATAAAGTACAAAACAGATTATTAAATACAAGTGTCTTATCAATTGATTGTATTTGGATGATAATAAATTTAGAAAAAACTTTGTGCATATATCAACATAGATAACTTATAAGTATTTTACCAAAGATATCATATTTTTAACAAAAAAATATTTATGCTTTTTATTATAATGTTTTTAGAAATTTATATACATGTATTTTATAACAAATCTTTATTAATAATTCTGTTACAGATTGTTGTGAATTCAGACCTATCTCAGAAGAAAAAGAAGTAAAAAATTAATAACATTACTATTCTATTAATGATAATAAAAATGCCAGAAGCACAATTATGTTATCTTCCTTTAGAATTTAATACTTTATATAAGCCAAACCTGTTTAATTATTATAATGTACCTAACTGTTCAATTTCTTAATTAATTAACACAGATCTGATTAATGTTTTAGCCTATGATTAAACTTATCACAAGTTTTGTTATACTAATAATAGATTTAAGTATATGCATTGTTTGTCTTTTTTGCAAAACAGAGTTAATAAAAACATTCAATCTTTATACAAACATTTTCAAGATCTTAAAAAAAAAAAAAAGAAATTTATAAATCTAAAAAATTATGTTCTATATAATTATAATAATGAATGTGAAACTGTACAATATGTATTATTTATACTAGAAGAGGCATTGTGCAAATTTTAATAGTACTAAATAATTTATTACTATTTAAATTTTTTTTTAATTTGAAGTTTTTTTATTTATTTTTATTTATTTTATTTATTTTTTTAATAAAGTTTATATAATTTATTATATAATTTGTCTTGAATACCAACTGTATAACTTATCAAATATTATTATATTATCTTTACTTTATTATTGCTTTTTTTTGATTCTATAAAATTAATTCACCAGATTATTATTTCAATTACTGTATACATATATATTGTATAATAAATAATTTATTTATATGTATTGATTTTAAAAAACATGCAATTTTATTAGCTAATATGCATGTGTTTGATCAATACAGTGTATTCACATTGACTAATTAAATAAATGTCATCCTATGATCTTATAGATTAGTTTTATTTTCTTTTTGTTAATTTTATTTTACTCTCTATTTTCATTTCTTTCTTTATTAATTTTAAATTTTTATTTTTTTTTCTTTATAAGAAGATGTTTCTAAATTAACAGTATCTTATTGTAGAGTAAAATCAAATAAGTTGTAATTTCTAATACTAACTGGATTAGTGCAGCAGGTCACATTTAGGTACTGTAATAAAATTTACTAAAAACTATCAAGCTGTAGCAAATTTTAAAGTGATGAGTGTCAAGTAGAAGATCTTTT
>CAJVQA010008036.1:0-13297 GCA_910591915.1 Cetraspora pellucida | reverse complement strand
TTAAACAATATAGTTGTATACTATTAGATAGCATAGATAGAACAGTTCATATAATCTCAAGATATAATAAAATGAATAAATACTTAGTGAACATTCTTATGTTTTAATATTATATTAAAGGATATATTGATATTTAAGTGTTCTAAATTTGAAAGTGTATTTTGTAATATATATTTATCGATTAATAATGATGTGTCAAAAATTATAATGATTGAAATAGATTTGATGACAATTGATAACTGTATTTTATCAATTATTATCTTATTATCAATTTGCATTAATATTTAATATATATCGAGAATAAACCTGTTTATCGATATATATTAAATGATATATATCGATTAAATGCTATATATCAATTAATTTCTGTAAAAAAAATTTCCTAATGATTACTGAATGGCTTCTCAATTACAAGTCACTTGCCTTTTCTAGAAATAAGTCTATCTAATGACATTCCAGGTTCTTGATGCTATAGTATTGCAGTTCTCTATTTAGAAATGCATTTCTACAATTGCTGTTACTAGAATTTGAACTGGTAACCTTATGATTTGTGACCTTAGAGCATAACTGCTATGCTATTGATTCTAGAAGTCTATATAAACATATTAAAAAAATCTCTTTATAAGTACATCTTAGTGTTTTTTTTTTTTAGTATTAAGGTAACCTTTTTAGTCTTTTAACTTTTATTAATCATTTATTGGTATTGTGATTTAATGAACTATTACAAGAGAGAGTACAATTGGCTATACATGTAACTTTTCTATATTATCTATTTAAGAAGTCTGCTCAAAGGTTCCTACCAATTGCTGTACCTAACATCTCTGCTTGGATGTTTTACTTTAAACTCTTTGAATCTGTAACCTGTATTAATTCACTGAGTCATATCCAGATACCCAGATCATTATTTTAACCTTAGGACTAATTTATTCTCAAGGTAAACCCTTTAGAGCCTTTTGTATACATTTTTATAGCTGATCTAGATATCACTATGACAGAACCAACACTTGTAATTAGGGCTAACTATTAAACTGCTATGTTCTTATAGAGTTTACTTAGACTCCAGTATTTACTTTACAACATAACTTTGGTATTTTAGTATATTTCTGCCTTTTCATCTGCCTTTTTACCAAACTCTTAATTCAGATAACCCATGTAGAACTATAATCAGTTCATTGATATATCGAATCAGCCTAATATCCTTTTTCTTCAATTTGTTCTAGCAGCTTAGTTGGTGGTAGCTCTGAGACTTTCAACCTAGAGGTTCTTGTCTGTCCTGCTATTATGACTAGATACTATGAGCTTGGTATCTGTTTTCTTAAGCTAGTCTTTACAGTAAAGCTATTAAAGATCCTGTAGCCTAGTGGTCTAGGCACTTCTCCTTCCATAGACAAGGTCGACAGTTCAATTTCAGTTAGAGGCAAAACTCTGTAATCTACAGAAGCATATGAATATATGTAAAGCCCTGTGGCTTAAGTCTATGTGAATAGAAGATCCGTATATAAGGAAGTTCCCAGAAAGAAGTTTTTCGATATGGAGAGTTGGTGCTCGATGTGAGAGAAGTGGTGAACATACTAGAAATAGAGAGAAGGTGTACTAGCGAGTGATACACTGAACATAAAAGAAAACTATGAAAAAAGAATGGACTTACTAAAACTCGAACACCTTTGGCACCAAAACCAGTTTAGTAGATATAGGATACACTAACACAGATAAAAATCTAAGAAGGTAATCTTGGTACTATACTTAGTAAGTTTGTGTCAAAGGTAAATTCGAAGGACTATGGATATTCAGTAACATCCAATGAGATGGTATCTTGATATAAATAGTAATTAGATAGCCCTAACCTAGTATGCCCATGTGGTAATGGAAGATTATAATGCATAGGATTGAAAATTAGAAAGTTTAAATAGGAGATTCACAGGTGGATTTCAGGTATGGTAGCTAGTGGGTAACTCTTGGATGGAACCCTTAATTAGATAATAACTAAAGTTATATGTGTGACTAGTTATACTTTCATTGATAAACTATATATTCATTAATAACTAGACATTACTTAATAAAAGACAAACAGGCAAGATTGCCGCTTATAATACAAAAAAAAAAAAAAAGTAAAACCATCAAAGATCCAACTACTTCTTTATTTGGATCTTTCCAAATAGACTTCTTGTTATCCAATTTCAACAGATTTACATGGCCACAAAGACTTATTTAGTGTTTGCACTGCCTAATTTGTTGGTTTGCATTTCTCTATATAATACCATACTTACACAAATGCTCTATGACCTGTCAATTATGCTGATGTGATCATCATTACAGGTATCCTAACCTAATCATTAGTAACAGTTACTATAATATAAATATTACATAGGTGATTATCCAAATTTTTATTGTTGATGAGATTTGAACACCCAACCTACTACATAGGAGGTTGACAACTTGACTATTTCACTAAGTCACTATATCCCTAGTACAACTTAGTGTTACAGAGTTGTAATCTTCTTAGTACAATACAAATAAGTAATAAGATCATCTAGTACAGTAATTAACTATTATAAATATATACAAGGTAAAGGTGTAGTAATTCACTTTATTATATAGTAGTAAACAAACAGTTTGAAATAGTAACAATATATAGATTAACTTTTATTAAATAAATACATAATAATAATTTTGCTTATAAGAATTATCTTAAAAGAAAAATATTACACTTTATAATTAAAAGATTATTATGTTTGAGTTGAAATATAAAAACTTAGAATTGACAAGAAAAGAGAAAAGATACTCTTTATATATCTTTTTCTAGCAAAAATAGTAAAAATTTGAATAACATTATTTGATACTATATTCAAGATAATAGAAGTTTGAATAATATTAGATATCATTATATTTAGAATAGTGAAAATTTGAACAAAATTAAATAATACTATACTTGGAGTAGTGAAAACTGTATAGAAGCAATTGAAGATATTGTTTATATCATTTGTTATTTGTGTTTAAAATACTTAAGACTTGTGTTTAAGCACTTGAATCTATACAAAGATATTTGAGATTTGTACAGAGATATTTGAAGTTTATATAAAGACATTTGGGATTTGTATTGAAGATACTTAGGATTCTTGTGCTGTAACAATTGACATAGTAATTTGATGCTAAGATATATGAAACTTATACAAAAGTATTTAAGGTTTGTAAGATGATAGTAATATTACAGATGTTATTTAATATCATGTGACTGTATCACATTTCTAATAACCAATTAAGATCCTTTTATCTATTTATTATGTAATATAACTATTGACTAATTAATAACTAATAACTAATAATAAATATAATATATAAAATACAATAATGAATGTATATAACTACTAATACTATTTTATAATATACTATGCTAAAATCTACTTTGTAGCATTAGTAAAAATATTTTTATAAACATACAAATTTTATCATGAAGAGTGTGATTATAAAAAGGTTTGACTATATATATAAGTATTAGATGCCTTAACTAAAAAAGATGATAAGATATTTAATGTAAGTTTTGAATTTGTATATATTTATATATTATGTTACTGGCAGTTAGCATAAACTAAAGATACAATGTGTAAATGCTTGTAGATTGTATTTATTTGATTGGTCAATAGTCATGTGTAAATCGAAAGTTTTCCCATGTGCAGTTTGAAAATTTTAATTGGTCTAGTTAAAAGATTATCTGCCAAATATTCTCTGTTACAATGTCGAGGCTTCGCGCTCGACGATTCGACATAAACCTTGACGATGAATTAAGTAATTTAGTTGAAAATCCCGTAGAACATAAACCAGTAAGCAAAAAGGTTTTGGATCTACGCTCCAGTACAACTGGGATTGTTCGTGCTGTTACTGAAAATATCTCGAATGGACCAGTAGTAGCACCGTCGTTTTCTAATGCTTCTGCTCCTAAAGACGGTTTTCCACAACCTGTTCATAGAGATAATCAAAGTATATTTAGACAAAGAAAACAACAACCACTAAATGAATCATCAAATAAGCTTAATACACAACCACCAATAAATGAATCACTACCACCAAATAAGTCTAATATAGATCCCGAAATTCCTGAAAGTGATTATATGGAAATTGATCAGGAAACTACTCAGTACATTGAAAATATGACTGACGCTGAAATAACTGAAGTTAGAGAAATGTTGTTAAAATCTCTAAAACCAGGTTTCACTGAAAAGTTAATGAAAGGAAAAACTTTAGCTCAAAGATTAAATGAGACATCAAGTTATCAAACTTTAGATCCTCAAGATCAAAGTCCTAAAACATTAAAAAATGAAGACTCAATGCTACTTGAAATGAAGGAAAAATTCTATTCTGATACTCCCATCGAATATGAAAAATTAGAATGGATGGGTGTTGACTTCAAAAATGATAAAGTTCAGTCTTCTTATAAACCTCAAAAGGAAAAGTATGATGATCCTTGCGTTACAACTCCGTTAGATCCTCCTGAAGCATCGTATAGATTCGATTTCAATGGAAAGATAATAGATAAGGACTCTAATGTTCCCTCTTATATAGGCCTTCATCATCACGGAGCTGAACCTGATCAAGCTGGCTACACACTGGGTGAATTGCTTCATCTAACGAGAAGCATGGTTCCAAGTCAAAGAACTATTCCTTTAAATATAATTGGAAGAATATTAAGGAAAGTCAGAGTAGGTTATTATGGTATTGAAACTGGTAGAAAAATTACAGATTGGGCAATCAAATTAAAGCTTCCGACTTATCTACGGATGGCATTAGATGATAAATTCGAGACTGTCATTATAGCTGCTATCGATGCTATATCTTCTTGGATTATTGGTGGATCTAAAGAATTTTATCAGGAAGAGAAACTCTGGGAAAAAGCTAGTAAATTATATCGTGGATACGAATTTGCTTCTCTTAGAGGAAAAGATGATGTACAAACAAAAAAATATTTTGGAATTGGGATCAATTCGTATGAAATTGGTGAGGGTGAAGATGATACAACAGAGAATCATATTAAACTTGCGTCAAAAGATCTAATTGCGGGACTTGTTTCGATGGACATTGCTCATAGATTACTATATCTTTTGGATGTAGTAAGACTTCCTTACGTCACAAGTGAACAAATTTTACTTATGCTTGTTCGCTTTGCACGCCATTCACGAAAAACTGCCAAAACTATATTTGAATGTCATAGGTTGTTGGATGTTATTCATGAAAAGTTTTTATGCTTGACTTGGCCACCTATAAATAACAATGATAGTTCATCAAATGATTCAAAATATCCGAACTTGGCAGCTGCTAAGCTAATTCATATATTGTGTCAATCCTCAAAAAAGATCAGTAAAGAAATTATAAACAAATATATGAACACGTTTCTGAGATATGTCACGATCAATCCTGCATCATTTTCTAGTGAACTTGAAATGAATGTTGGATATACCTTTTTTCATGAAACATTGCGTATTTACCAAACTCTCGCTGCATATGGACTTTATCATGAAATATTTTCACAAACATATTGTATTGTAAATTGGTATTTAGTGAGAGAAATATTATATTCACTCACTCCTCCATGGGAATGGAAAAGTGGTAATAATTATCAAATGCGACAAAAGCTGGGAATAGCAACATCTTTCTTTAGACTTATGGAAATTTGGATTCGTGTTCAAGACAAAGAATCGGGTAATATTAAAGAATATGGTGCACAGCCGAGTGAGATTATAGGAGATTCTGTTGATTTCTTGGCAAATTGGATGATTACATTTTCATCCTCTCTTTTATCACAAAATATGGATATTCGCGAAGATTATGAAAAAGCCTTAAATTTAGTTTCGAGTATTACAAGATATATTTCTGCGTGGTGTAAATATTTAGGCGAGCATCAATTAAAAGATACTAGTGAAATATTGAGGATTTGGGAAAAATTGTGCCTTACAGATTGGCCTTCGTCTAACCTTTGCAATTATTTGCGGGATCAATTAACTAATCAGATACAAAAAATGCAAAAGATATCAAGAGATGATATTTGGCAAATATCAAATTTGTCGGGTGCATATCATCCATCCACTTACGAGTATATTTCTGAAACCCTTTCAATCTCAATAATATGTGATACATACTTGTCATATATTTCTTTGGTTTATCAGATGTGCAAATTACTTTCTAACGACAATAACTTTTCGCTCAAAACGTTGGAAGTGATCAAATCAAGTATATCAATTGAACCATTACTACTACATACAGTAAAAAATCCAGCAAAAGGTGATTGGCTTGATTTTTTCAACAAACCGTGCACTTATTTGCTTTACGAATGGATGATTGTTGTAAGCATGCTTAGTGATAGTACAAAAACAGATGAAATAAAAGTACAATATTTAACGAGTTTATTACATGAAGCTTTAATAATAATGCCCAATATTTTATCGGGTGATGAAAAAATAGCTCTGGATATTCTGGGTCGAATAATGGAAGGAATATATTCAAAATCACCTGACGCTGCTATTAAGGAGAGCATTAATACACTCAAGTCATTTTATGAACGTCGAATTGTTACAAATAATAGTGATCATCAAGAGAATAATACTTTATTGTGGGATTACGGAACTTCAGACGGACTACCATTGTTAAAAAGTTGGATATGGACACCAATTAATGTTCTCTATTCCAAGAAACCAGATTTGGCAATGGACGATGAAGTTCGAACTGAAATCGTTCGTAATTGTTTAATTTTGGTGTGTGAAGTGATAAAAATGTGCAAGAACATTAAAGATTTTTCAATTGCAAACTTTATTATGGATCCTGTTACAATTATAATATCTATTATGAAAATCTTCATGTTAGATGGTGAAATATATAGAACACCTGACATTGAACAATTGATTGAAAAAATTATTTCGTCATTCACTTTTCAACAATCTTCTGGAAATAATACTAAATTTATTAAACAATTTGTGGAAGATACAACAGGAGTTCTTGAAGTACCATTTTATCAATTTTTCACAGATTTTTCAGCTTCATATGCTGCTGGGTCATATGGTAATAAAACCTTTGCGCAATTGTTAATTCTACCAATATCTTTCACCTACCCTATTGACTTCAGATATCTTGTATGGAGTGATTTATACGATATTCTGGGAACCATTAGAATTAATTATAATGATATGATATGTTTGGAGCCATTAAATTCATACTTTTGGCCCATAGAAACTAACGCAGCTATATTACAAGCATATGTTGGTGCAGTTATTCATTGTAAGGTCACATGCGAAAAAACACCATTCATGTATTGGTTAGCGATCCATCATTTAAGTGGGTATGTGTTTTTTGAAGATTGGAAGATAAATACTCAAAAAAAGATTGATATTTCAGATGCAATAATCAAAAGTAAAAAACTAGTAATGATTAATAATTGGATTAAATATACATCGAAGAATTTTGGTGAAGGGATGTTCGAATTGGTTAAGATGCCTCAGTGTTTCATGGATGTTGATCAAGAAGTTCAACATAGAATAGAAATATTAAAAAAGTTTAAAATCGAGTTTGATGAGATAATATTTAGAAAATAAAGCAGATATCTTGCATTTTTTTAAAATTTTTGAATGTAAATATTGCATTTTATAGATTGCATTAATGAATATAAACCGGTTGTAATTTTTATAATAATCTTATATTTGATTATTATTTGTTTAGTTTAAAGTTGTTATTTTATTTTTCTTATTACTTTTGTTTAAAGTATATTTTTATTTAGGATTATTATTTTATCTTTGTTAGGATTATAGTAAAATGATTATAAAAAGCTCATATTTATAGTTCTTATACTTAATACTTATTGTATATTTAATCAACAACTATTAGATCAAATTTGATAAATTTTTTTTATTTATTAAATTCTATAAATATAAGAATTTAAATAAAAGAATTTTATTAATTTTATTTATTTTATATTTTTTTTTTGCTTTTAAGATTAATGTCAATAGAACTATTTTTTTTTTTAACTTAAGCAGTTATGTTAGTACTTTATTAGAATTTTTGAAACTATACAATTATAGAGAATTTTTCTAATACTTAAATTTAGTATCATCTGGTCATTTTATTGGTACCTAAGTGCAACCTGTTGCATTACCCCAAACAGAGATAGACTGCTCATCTGACTGCTACCCTACAATAGGATATCATCAATCTGATAATGTTTTCTTATAGGAAAACAAAAAACCAAAAAAAGATTTTATATGTAAAAAATAACAAAGGTATAGAAGTAAATAATAAAAGATACAAAACAAGAAATAAAAGAGAAAAAGAAGATAAATGAGAAAAAAGAAAAATATGAAACTTGTAATTTACAAAAATTAGACAATTATGATTTTAAGTCTGTGTTGAGTATAAAACTTACAATTCACAGATATCAAACAATTACAATTATAAATCTGCATCAGGCTTGTAAAAATTATAAACTATACTAAATAGAAATTACTTTACTATCTTCCTATTTATTTAGATTATTTAAACAAAAAACTAAAAAAAAAAAACTTTGATTTTATTGTAGAGGGTTGGTATAGAATACTGGTTAGTCTAGATGTAGTGTTTAACAGGTTTCTAGCAGCTCAAGACATATATATAATCATATTTGTATTAATGTATTATTTTTGATCCATATCATCAATTACTTTATTTAAAAAGTAAATACTACTGACTGTTTTGATAATTTATCTTTAAGAGAAGATAAACTAAATTGCCCACTTTTACAAAATTTTTCTTAAAAAAAAGTAGAAGTATTAGATGAACCAACTTTTAGTTTTTGTGAGTTCTGAATCCTTATAGGTGTTTCTTATAGATTTTACAATTGTATAGAACTAATATATCCAACTTTGTTGTTTACTTAATAAAAAATCTTGGCTTTCATTGATTATTTCTTTTATAGTCCCAGAGTGCTCTTTAAACTATTACCACAAAACTGTGACTCTTTTTTGATTCTATTTCAATGTTTAATAATGTATGTACAGTATTCTAAAAAGGGTTTCATAAAGTTTAATATATTAACTATATTATTTTTCTGTAGTTTAGCTTTTTGAAAAGTTTGGTTCAAGTGATTGTTAGAAAGAGTTTTATTATTTTATTGTTTAATAGAACTATTATTTTTTTTGTTTTTTTTTTAATTATATATACATATATAAGAAAAATGTACAACTAGTTATATATGCAACTTTTGTTTACTATTTAAGTAGTCTGTTTGCAGGTTCTATATTAGTTGTTATACCTGTAATTTGCCAAAAGATTACTTATTTAAATATTGTAATTTTTATAGTATAGCAATGAATAATGCACTAGTTTCTATATATTTAAGTACTATTTAACTCAATATTTGGTTTTTTTTTCTGTATAATCAACAAGTTAATACTTGTTTTAAAGCATATTAGTTAATTGTAAGGCTTAGAATAAATTTCTGTTAACTAACATATTTACTCTATAGACTATTAACAGAATTATGTTTTTACAGAATTTATCTAAAACTTAGTATCAATTTTACAGTATATTTCTAATATTTTAGTATATTTTTATTTTATCTTCAGATTTCTAATTTAAATAATCTAATAGGATTTTAATCTGTTCTTGATATATTAAGATTAACTTAATCTTTTTTTTGGTTTAAATTTGTCTCTTATCTAAAGATTTTTGGCTACTTAATTCTTTTATATTGATATTTATTTCTTAAATTTAGTCTTTATAGTAGTATTATTAAAAATTTATATTATTTTTTTAATTAGATTTTTTCAAATAGATTTTTTGTTTTTCTAATTTTATAAATTTATAAATTTATAATGATTTATCTTAGATTTGTATTACCTGATATTAATTTGTATTCTTCTATATAACTAAAATCATACAGCTAACTTATAACTTGCAAGTTATGCTAATATAATCATGGTTACAAATATTTTATTCCAACTGATCAATAGAAAACAGATAGAGTGTGGGTCCCATAGCTTAGCAGTTAAGCTCCCATACTCTCCACAGTCAAGGTCAACAGTTCAAGTCTGGCTGGAGGCAAAATTGAAAGATTTTAGCTTCTGTAACCTAATAAAGAGTCTGTAATTGAACATAGAGCCTTGTAGTTAAAAGTCCAAGTGCAGTACAATGATAGAAATAGAAATTCCCAGAAGAAGACCCAATTATGGAGTGGAGGCACTATGCATAACAAATGGTTGTTACAGAAGGTTACAGTTATGAAAAGATCGCACATGTAAGTTCTTTAGGCTAGGACAACACCAACATCCTTATACCTCTCAATATAGGCAGTACTAACATCCCTGCATCTAACTTGTGAGGTACTTGCTTAAAAAGATAATCAACGAATTGTGCAAATAAGTCTTAATTGGGATTCAAGAAGAGGATTTGATTGGGAGAGTAGTCTGATAAGTAACTAAGACTGGAATGGTGAGAGAAGCAGTGAACATGAGGATGGACTGTGATAAAGGATTGGTCTAACCAAAATTGGAAGCACCTCTGGCATAGCTGAATAATCTAATTATAGAAGAGAAGATTTTGGAAATAGACGTATAACTTCTTTGTACAATGTAAAAGTACCAAATCAGGTTCTGGTTATACCTATATGGAAGTCTATGATGAACAAGACTAGAGATCAACCAACCAATATAAGATAAAATCTGCAAGGTAGTATGGCATCACTGGAGTTGCTATAACTCCCTGGGCATAATCAGAATTGTTCTGCAGGTATTATCGAATAAGCTAGAAGCTTGCAATACATGGTAGTATAGTATCACTAGAGTCAGAGGAACTTCCTAAGTATAATCAGAATTGTCCTGTTTGTAAGTACAACAAGTTCCAGTCTCTATCATAAAAGGAAGCACCATGTTGGAGGTTAAATGCAACATCAAGTTACTGTATGATGTTAAGACCTAGGGCATCTGCAGAAATGGTGGCAGCAGGTTTGGCTTAAAATACAGATTGGTTAAAAAGACCAATGGCAGTAGCAAATCTGGCTTAAGATATGGGTTCATTGCAGATCTTAAACCATTGTCAGAACACCTTAAAGAAATCAATAACAGGCAAACCAAAGATGGGAAGATCATAAGGATCAGACATATCTGAGTAGGACCAATTTGGGAGTGATACAGTGACGAAAAGGTGGGAAAAGTGGAGAACAAGGTAATACTAGATATAGTTAGATTAAGAGGCAGAAGAAACAAGACCAGATAAAACATGTGAGTGGGACATATAGGTATGATTTACAGAAAACAGTACTTCTGGCATTTGGGATGCTGCATTAAGTTTGGTAAGTATCCTTGTCTGTATAGCGATTTAATGTATGCCATGACTGCAAGTAGTTGCCAAGATAACTGCATGCAGGCATATAGCAGACATGCACTTAAGTGCCATAAGGGTAACTAGGTAAAGTCAGTAGTATGAAATTAGATAGTATATAGTACTAGTAATAATCGATCCTAAAAATGTAACTATAAATTTGTACTATATCAAATTAAGGCTAATAAAAACCAACTGGTATTGTTGCCAAAGTTCAAAAAAAAATATATATATATAACTAAGTAACAAAGTTATCTGATATAGTAATTAACTATTGCAAATATATACAGAATAGAGATATAATAGTTTATTTATTACATAGCAGCAAACAAATAGTTTGAGATAATAACAGTATATAGATTAACTTTTATTAATAACATAATGATTATTTTAATTATAGAAATTATTATATATCTTTTTATCTAATTGAAGTAGTAGAGATTTGTATAATAATAAGTGAAGTAATAGTTGGAATAATGTTTATAAATATTTGTCACTTGTATTTAAAACACTTAAAGCATATGTTAAGGTATTTGGGTTTGTGCTAGAACATCTGAAATTGTATAAAGATATTTGAAGATTATACAAGAATACTTGAAAATTATATGAGAGATACTTAAGATTCTTGTATTATAATATTTAGTATAGTAATTTTGTACTAGAATATATAAGACTTGTATAAAAGTACTTAAGATTTATATGACAATAGGGATATTACAAATGTTACTCAATATTATGTAACTGTGTTACTGTTTCAATAATCAATTAAAAATTCTTTTTATCTAACTACTATATACTATAATATATCTATGCTAATAACTAATAATAATATATCACATCTTGATAAAATTGCAAATACTAAAAAATTACTAATATATATATACAATATCTTATTAATATAGTTATTATCTCTACAATTAAATACTGCATTTATAATATTATTTTTAGTTAGAACATATGTAATAAAATTTTTATCAACTATATTGGACTTGTTAAAAGCAAATCCAAACTTAGTTATACAATTTCTATTAGCATACTACTTTATTATTAACTATATAATATTTAACTTCAACATCATATTACAAACTATACCAAAAGATTTAACTCTTAACAAATCTAGTATTTAAATTTTATAAATAACAGAAATTAAAAAATTAATTGTTATTATATCAACTGTTTTGTTAATTAACTAAATTTATATATTTGTAATCTTAAATATACCGAGTTGGATTTTATTTGTTATTAGAAACTTAAAGTATTTATATAAAATATAACATTATATGTATATAAAAAAATGTTAAAAACAATATTGTTTAAAACTTTAGTGCAAATTTACAATAAAACTATTAGATACAGAAATTTATAAAACTAAAAAAACAGAAGCTTATTTGAAAATTCCTAAATAAAAAGGTAACATAAACTTTAAAAATACTATTAGACTAATAAAAGCCTATAAACTATCTTTAAAAAAACAAATAGATAAACTAAATAACAAAGTATATAAGAGAAGTATATAACTAAACAAACTATTATAATTGTTAAAAAAAAGAATACAGAAGTATATTATACTGAGCTATTTGAATTAATAGTTTAAAAAGTTTGTTAGTTTTAAGTAATAGTTAATAGATAATAATTAAGAAGATAATATTAAAATTTAAATAAACTTTACAAAGATATAGCAGTTTAATAATTAGCTTTGATTAAAAGTATTGGTTTTAACTATAGTAGTACTAAATCAGCTATAAATATAAGATACAGAACACTAGTCAAAATTTTTTAATATAAAAGGCCAATATAAGAAAGATAGTTAGATGAAATATTAGAAAACAAATATTCTAATATTGTATAGAAGAAATTATAATAATTACATTACCTCCTATCTCAATACTACAAATTATTACTAAAATTGATCTTTGGACTATCCAATAGATTAAATATCATATCCCTCTCTCATATATTATTACTAACA
>CAJVQA010008035.1:0-13298 GCA_910591915.1 Cetraspora pellucida | reverse complement strand
TTTAATATATTAACTATATCATTTTCTGTAGTTCGGCTTTTTGGAAAGTTTGGTTCAAATGATCGTTGGAAAGAGTTGATTAAATAATTTCTTAACCAATAAAATTACTAATATATAATTAACAGTAATGTAATTGCATTAGTTCAAATTTTTTAATATAAAAGCTCAATAATAAAAAGATTAATAAAAGGTGTAATAACTTAATAAAGTGAATAAGTTGTAAACCCTTCCAAGTGGTAGGTTATAAGTTTAAAACTTACTAACAGTAAAAATTTTAAAAACCATCTATAAAATACATTGTATTATAGCAACAGTATTTCATTAATTAATTGAGATAAAATATTTGTAATTATAATCACACTAGCATAACTTGCAAGTCATAAAGCATCTGTATAATTTTAGTTACATAAAAAGATACAAACTGGTATCAGATAGTACAAATCTAAAATAAGTTTTTGTAGTTATGTAAATTTATAGAACTGTAAAAAATTAAAGTTTATTTAAAAAAAACTTAAGTAAAAAGATAATATAGATCTTTAATAATACTATTATAAAAGTTAGATCTAGAAAATAAATACTAATATAGTAAAATCAGATAGTCAAAACTCTTTATATAAAAAGTATCATTAACTAGACTGTAATGTTCAAATTAAAAAAAAATAAATTAAGTTAAATTTAATATACTAAGAACAAATTACAATTCTTTTAAATTATTTGAATTAAAAATCTAAGAACAAACTAAAAATATATTAAAGTATTAGTATTAGAATAGATATAAACTTTATAAAAAAAATTTTTTTTAATAATCTATAAAATATATAGATAGTTAATAAGAAAAACCTTCTAAGTTTTACTAATAAATATTATATTTTGAAATATATAATAGTTTAGATATGAAGGATGGTAATCCTAGTATAGTGGTTAGGTTGTCATTTTTCAAGCAGTAGATCCAATGTTCAATTCTTATTGGCAACAGATTTTGGAAAAATAGACCTATTCTGACAAACTTATCTGTGATCTGGGGTTTGTAGATCCTGTAATTCTGGTTATACCAAAACTAACTTTGGAAGTATGCAATGTCATATGAATAAATTTGAAAAGTATATACTCAGATTAGAAGTCTGCTTGGAAATCCTAAGCAGAGAAGTAGTACAACTTTTGACAATGTCACTTGTAAAGGTCTTAATCCACTAAAGAAAACCTGCAGCAGGTAACTGATACAGGCAAGAACCTCTAGGTAGGGAGTCTACCAACCTGGTCACTGATTGATCTAAGCATGAAGTTGCATCATGTAAAGCTAACTGGATTGGTAGTATAGGAGGATTTACAAGAATAGATGAGGTAATGATGAGGTTGTAAAAGAAGAATACTAGGATTGTATAAACTTTGCAAGGATTGTAAACTAGGTTTAGCTGTAATTTGGGATACAGAAGGCTTTAGTAATAATGTCTTAAGAATAATCTGCATGAAATAAGGCAGAGGTCCTAAGGGTATGGGTAAGCATCTAGAACTTCTCAACTGACATCATGTAATGAAAATGTTCTAATAATATCAGTAAGAATTGCAATATAGAGGGTTTAAATAAGCAACACCTATAGTTGGGTTGTAGGTATATAGAGTGAGAAGCACAAGGTTTGGAGGCATGCACAAAAGCATGCTCTTTTTTTTTAAAAAAAAAAATTTAATCTTACTAAACTTACTTATATAATATTAAAAATTTAAAATTAAAAATATTATATATAAAATAATTTATTTTATATATATATTTTTTTATATACTAATTATCTTATTTTATTTTTTTATTAACTTTTATACATTAATCATCTTATTTTTATTTAAATGTAGTTAAATTTTAGATTTATAGGTTTACTTGCTCATGTTGTCAAAGAATTAACTATTTATATATCTTCTCGACATAATTATATGAATCTATTAGCTGTATTAATCAATTTGAGAAATAATTGTAGGCTAATACTAAAACAAACCAAATAAACCAAACTAATTAGTTATTAACCAAGTTCAGCATCAGAGAATAATTAAGAGTTATTAAAATTATGATCTATTTTAATTTATTATCGAATTTGTGGCTGCAGGTTTCAGTGAAAAATGCAAATATATTATCATTATGATTAATTTAGAATCTAATTACTTACTTCTAAATTAGTTCATACACATAGATTTGTGTAAAAAACATGCTGCCATATAGTACTAAAATAATCAATATGATAGATGTGTAAAGACTCATCTTATATAATGCGCAAATTGCAAACCTGTTACAATTAAATTGATCATATAAGAAAATATATAGCTAGAGATAGACATTTAGTAAAATGTGTTATTCAAATAAAAACAGATATGCTAATATGATATGAATGCATCAAATTAATATTCATGTCAGATAAAAATAATTATAATGTTACTAATACTGACTTAACAAAACTCTGTAATTAAATTTAGATCTGGCACAGATTTCAATTTGATATTTAATATATATATAGCACTTGATGTTTGAGATTCATATATAGTAGAAGTGTATAAAAAACTTCAGATTTTACCTTAAATAAAGATAGAGATCTCATAATTCTGAATTAATAATGCCTTCTTATTTGTTAGTAAATTAGAGTTAGTAATTGTTTATTTTTAGTAAAGCATTTTTAACTATTTTAAGATCACTTATCTGATAATTCAGCTATTATTTTATAAAATATCCAAAAAAAAAGTATTGAAGTATTAAGATTTGTTAATTCTTTAATTATGTCTATTTCTGTTAGTTTTTCTTTACTACTCACAACATAAGATCAATACTAAAATGGCTTCTATTGTTTTAAAACCAAAGAAGCAGAAAATAGATATACAGCCAAATGTAAATACTGCTTGTCTGAATTAAGTGGTAAGCTTAAAAGGCTTCATCGACATGTTCTTCAGTGCAGTGACTGACCTGTTTCTGAAAAAACTAGTTATCTTTAAAAAATTACTGAAGAAAGCCTTTCATTCTGAAAATGTATCTATGGTAATAAGAATAACACCTCTAATGAGCAAGATTTGTTTATGCCTCAATCCTGTTAAGACTCTATTCTTAATTGATGTATTCAGTTTTTGTCACAAGCACAATATGAAAAGCTTAATCAAAAATTTTTAAAAGTGACTATTTATGGAAACCTAACCTTTCAATTTGTTGAAAATCTATATTTACAAAATTTTCTTAATAAACTAAATCTCTCTTATCATCTTCCTTCCTGTAATATATTTAAAAAATATTACTTAACTAGTATGTTCTCTAATCATATTTAAGAAAAGTTGAATACCTTTTCAGCACTTACAGACTTCACAATTTCTCTTGACAGATGGACTGATAATTCTGAAAATTCAATATATTGTTTTATAACCCTTAAAAAATGTTAAGAAATCATATTAGATATCCTTGACTTATCAGCATACTGTCACAAAGAAGATTTTCTTAAAAATAAAGTAAAAGATATCTTATCTCAAAATGGCCTCCAAATATTATCTGTGATCATTTGCATTACTAATAACTCTTTTAATATAAATAAAATAAAACAATTACTTAATAATGAATATTCTAATATTATTCCTATTTGTTGTTGCTTGCATATTTTTAACTTAATTATTAAAGACATTGTTGGTTTTTCAAATGTCATTTCAGTATGTAAAAAGAACCAAAAGCTTGTTAATTTTTTTAACACATCACATATTTGGCATTGAGAGTTGCAAAACTGATAAAAAAAACAAGACATTAAATATTTCTTAACTATATTTTGTGAAACTAGGTGGTATTCGCTTGCCAAGGTTTGTATAGAGGTATCTGCTTACAAAGAAGGTTTTCAGCATTGTCTTTTGTTGAGCAAAACTAAATACCCCAGGTATTCTGAAATTGAGAATGCTGTAATAAAGAACCTTATTTGTGACAAATATCATTTTGCTAACAATGAAGCATTAACTAAAATAATTAAGCCAATAGTCAATGCTATTAGAAGGCTAAAATCAAGCAACTTAACTTTGGCAGATGTTTTTAAAGAGCTAATTTATATTTACCAACATATATCTCAGCTTGAAATTCCTATCAATGGTCTTAAAAACCATGCCCTAACTATTATTAACAAACATGCAAAAGAATTTAATAGTGATATATATTTTATTGCACTTTTTCTTTTTTGATATATAAGCAACTAGCTGTATCCAAAAAAAATGTATGTAAATAAAATTATTTGTGCTTCACTTGAACTAGCTAAAGTTTGGAATTTTAGTAAAAGAAATGCAAAACTTTTGTATAGTGAATTAATTAATTATAAAAATAATTACTCTTCATTTGATATATCTTATTACACCTCCAAACCCCTATGATTATTCTGGTCTGAATTTGCTAGAAATTCCTCACTCTTATGCTATTTTGCAATAAAAGTTCTTGCTATTGTTCCTTATGAAGCTGCTTGTGAATGACTCTTTTTATCACTTGGAAAAATCAAGTTGAAAGAAAAAAATAAATTAACCTTTGATAGCCTTTCAATGCTTGAACAGCTTAGACATGAGCTCAAAAAAGCTGCTTCTATAAAAAATAAAAACCAAAAAAATATTTCTAAGCCTTTAAGCCATGATAATAGTAATATTAGTATGTACTTTAATGATAAGAATGAATATAGCATAGAGGAAGATGAACAGGTCATAGATGAGAAAGAAAAAGATAATAAATATAAATTACTTGAAGAGTTGTTAAATGAGAAGCTAGAAGAAGTTACAATCAAGCAATATAGAATATTAGTCTTAAAGGAATTCTTTGACCTTGTAGTATTTGACAGTAATTAAGATATATTTAGCAATAATTTATCTCAGGTCTGTACAAAACCAAATAGTTCACTAATAGAAGATGAATAGTCTATTGATGATATTCTTAAAATATAGAAACTGGCATATATTTAATTTTTGAATTTTGACTTTTACAAGAATATGTTTGAAAGATTCATTATTTTATTAAATTATTTTAAATGCATGATTAAATTATATATTTATATTCATCCACTAAATTCACATTGTTACATACAGTTTGTTTCTTCTTTTTTCTATTTTTAGTATTATTATTTCTCTTTTTTTTATTATTAGCAATTTTTATATATACATAGTCGATATCAAATGAAGATTGATTAAAATTACTTATCCTAAATAGTTCTTATGATAGTATTAGAGTTTTTTAGTTTTATGATGAATGTTATAAAAAATATTTGGATAGTATAGTTAGTCTTGAGGTTTTATTAAGCATTTTGTGCTAGTGTTAGAACTTATGAATAAAATAGAAAAAGGAATGTATATAGTTAGTATCAAAACTTGTATAAAAGATCTTTGAATTTTCTTGAATAAGGACAGACTTTGACTTATCTTAGTTACTTCTCTTAAGATTTGATTAATCACTTTCTTGTTTTTTATTTTATTTTTTGAGTGTTAAATATTGTCTTGAGTTTTTTTTATTTTTATATTTAAGTTAGAGTTATCTTGTTTTTTCAATCTCATTTATATTTATATCTTGAACCTGTGACCCTAAATTCATACATATTATTGATCAATATCATGATTAAATATATAAATTAAATTGGTAACATAAATTAGTAAAATAATAATTACTTTTGAACTGGAATATTTTACATTTTTCATTCACTAAATAATAGAAATAAAACAAATTAGTAAGAGAATAGAATAGACTATTTTAAGTAATTAATAAAGCTTGATATAATAAATTTATCATTTACTAATGCTAAAGCAAAAGTGACTTGGATTTGAAAAAATTAAATATAGTATGCAAAAATTAAATTAGTACATGATAATTTATATTTGTAATAGTAATTACTGATTAGTTAGATATGTCAATAGGGCATGCCAAGGGGCATGCCTTTAGCTCAAAGCATGTTCCTCTGGGCATGCCTAAATATTTTTTTATGCCTCTCACCTATAGGTATGGCAGCTAGTATAGAACCTATATATAGGTGAACTACTTAAATTAGACACCAAAAGTATACATATAGCTAGATATACTCTCTAATGTAAAATAGCTCCTCTGAGGTAATCAAACCATGAGTTACCATATCCTACAATACTGAATAAAAAAGTTCTAGTCCTCAAAAGACTAGTTTAATAAAAAAAAAAAAAAATAGTTTAGATATTAGTTCAAAAAAAAGATACTGTACTTTCTAATAATAAATTAGTTAAATATATATATAAAGTTTGTAATAATTAAATGATTAACAGAGCAGATGATCAAAGAGTTTAAATAAATAATTTTTTAGTAGATTATAAGTATAATATTTAATATAAAACTTTAAAATAGACTATTTAAATAGACAATCAACAATATATATTATATCAAAATCAACTTTTCTTACTAATCCTTTTTTACAAATTTGGAAAAAGTACAAAATCAATAACAACTTAAGAAACAATATAGAAAATATACAAAAGTGTTATAAGAAAAAAAAATAAAAAGAAATATAAAAAACTTTTTTTGTAAATTACTTATACTAAAACTACAAAAAAAATATTTAATTATTTTTTAACTTTTTACTAAGTAAATCTTACTTGGCTTTTTAAGTAAAGTTATTTAGCATATATTTTCTTTTCTAGACAGTTGTGTTTTAAGTTCTAAAATATTTGGCTGTTGAAAAAAATTTAAAAAACTAAGATTTTGATTTTTGTTTATTTATACAAAATTTTATTAATTAACCATATTTTTTTATTTATTTAAAAGTTGTTAGTTTATTAAGACAGATATTTTAATATATAATTTATTTAAAACAGATCAGAACTTATAAAGATACAAGCAAAAAGTAAAAACAAAAACTTGCTCTTTGCAGATTTTTTTATTGTTATTTTAAAAAAACTTGTAGGATTATTCTGGAAATTTCACTTTTCTGATATTTATTAGAATTTTTAAATATCCAATTAGCTTATCTGAAATTCATATATTTTTCAAACTTTTCTAACTAGTCTAGAAACTTCTAAATTAAATAAATTTTTCTATAAAACATACTTAAAAATCTATTTTTAAAACAAAATACTAACCTTAATAACAAATATACTTAATATCATCAATCTTGACTATTTTTACCAAAAGTATTCTAAAAGCTTTAATATTAGTATTTTTGAAGATACAGAAAATACATCATACTTCATTTTTGCAAACAAGCAATCAAACAATTATTCAATTATAGAACTTAAAGAAGAAACTAAAAGTTGTTATTACTTTAAAGCATCTGAATCTAGTTTTATCATTATATGCTTTTGTGACAAGTTTCATATCTACTTTATCTCAACTATTAACTAAATTTACAAACAACATAAAGTTATTTTTATCAATAAAAAATTAAAAATTAAAAAATCTTTAGCAAATAATATCACAAATTCTACTAAATTTATTTTACTATTATCTATAGCATCACTTTTACTTACTATATACAATTACCAATGTACTAAATACAACTTGCTTATTGTCTGCAAAGAAATAAATAACTAATATTATTTAGCAACAAATGTAATTTTATACAATAACAAGTCTCATTATAAAATATATACAGATATTTAACAACTTATCTAAAAATTAAGTTCTTCTATATTTATACAAAAACTTCAACAATCAATCTGATCATACAATCTATTAGTATCTGAACTTACTTTTACAACATTACCTGCAGATAATATTAGCAATTCAAATACTATGGACTTAGACAACAATACAATTAATAATAATAACTAACAATTATCACATTCTAACAAACAATTATAATAATAACAATTAGACAAATAACAACAACAATAGCAAACACAACCTAATACTAATAACAACTAAAAAAAACTAAAGCCAACTCAATATTTAACTAGCTTGCCAACTTTTTTGTAACTAAAAAAATAAAAATAAATCACAATTGCAAACAGACTTTATCACAAAAATTTTTATTTTTCTTAAACAATGTCTATATAACTTTAAATCTAGAACTAAAATCAAATCTAAATTTGGTAATTATCTAGCTCTTAAAGCTAGCTTCTATTATATAATTTATAAAATAATAAAAAAAAAACTTTAATTTCTAATCAAGTTTATTTAGAAAAATAATCCAAATACTGACAAAGCTATAACTATTCTTTTTAATATATTTAAAGAAATCTTAAAAAAATTAATTCTTATCTTCATTATTGTATTCTTTACAAAACATACTATTCAAAAATATTTGCTTTATCTGTAACTATTTCTTCTTATATAAGTTCAAACTGATTACAATTCTGTATTAATCTTGTATATCTTTAATTTTATCTTACAAACAATTACCAAACTATTGACTATATTAAATTTGCTGAAAATATTCAACTTTAATTTAAAAAGTTTAGAATCTTATTTAAAGTAGTTGACTTTGATAAAAAAAACAATATCTTATAATTAGCTTTAATAGCAAATTTAATATATATCTTAAATTTAATATTTTTAAAATAATCTTTTTACAAAAACTTAATATTTCATTTCTTAAAAACTTATTTAACCACTTTAAACAATAGGTTAAACAATTTTTTTTATTGTATAATTACTAATTTACTAAACCTATAGATGAAAATAAGTTTTTTAATACACTTAAATACTAATTCTGATAAAATTTTATTTTTTATCTTAAAAATATTATGCCTATCAAACTAAGTTTTACAAAACCTAACAACTTATAAGAACATCATAATAAAGCAATTAAATATACTAATTATTATATTTTTTCTTATACAAATACTGTTTGCATTTACTTAAATAAAGCAAAACAAATAAATAAAGAAAAAAAAAGTCAAATTTAACAATTTTAAAAAACAATCTCAATACTATAAACACTTTTCTTAACTTCTTAAAAGCATTTTTCAAAAATTATATATTGACTTTTCTAAATAAGAAAACAAAATCTGATAATAACTCAAACTTAACTTTTCTTTATTTTATAAAACAACAAATATAAAGCATCTTTTGACAAACAAATTTCAACTTTATTACTTAACAAACTTGCAAGTGATGCAAAAAACTCTGCTTACAAAGCTAATAATGTTCCAACTAATTTCAAATATTACAACTATTATTTTATTTATATTTAAACCTTTATCAAAATATTGCAGCCCAAAATTACAATATAGATAAGTTTAACAAGCAACAAGCAATTAACTTTTTTACAACTAAACCTATTAGCACTGAATTTCTTGCAAGAATTTTAACATTCTATTAATTCTATAATAAAACACTTAACTATTTTTTTTTTTTATTTTTTTTTTATTCTTTGACAGCTTTGTCAGAACTTTAATACAAAATTTTACTAATTAAAACATTATCTATTTCTAGTAATTCACCTTTGCAATTGCAAGCCTGGCATCATTCAAGCACAGAGACTGCACTTAAATGTGACTTGTTATACCAACCTATTCCTAGATTAGGAAACTTTGTCAGCTCTGTCAAGAACTGAACCAGAATGGACTATTTCCATTCTGTATTATTTCATCCATACCTTTCATAAACAATTGTCTCTGTTCCATCTTTCTTTCTTTGTATTTTTCTCCTCTGACCTTATTTACTAATGTTTCTTTACTTTTTACTTTCTTTATACTGCATTCACTATTTTCAACTGTCTTGTCTCTTCTTCATTTTAATTTTGTTGTTATTCCATTTTCTTCCTCCCATTCAACTACTGTTCTACATCTTTGCCATCAAATTTCTTCTCTAAACATCTCTTCTACAATCTTAACATATAATCTGATACTCTGCTTCACAGCTTTACATAAAACTTGTTTAGTATACAACTCCTTAAACATATTCTTGACTGCTAACTCACATATACATGCCTTCCTATGTTTAATTCTATCTACTTCTGTTTTACCAACTAATATTCTTTTCAAGTCATGTCTTATAAGCTTGCATTTGTTTAACTTATCAAACTTTTTTCATACTAACCAACATGCTAACTCTTCAATATTATTCCAATAGCTTTCATATTCCTTGCAAATGAACAAATGTCTTGATGACTCTTTCTCTGTTTTACACTCTTTATATAAGTCTAAACTATACAAGTCTGGTGCTCTCTTCTTTAACACCTTAAGTACTGGTAAACTATCTGTAATGCACTTAATTCTAAATGAGATTTTCTTGCTCTCTTCTAATGATTTATACTTGTTTCCTGTTAAATTTCTATTTTCTTTCTACAACTATCTTCAATCACATTGTGCTTCTGCATCTGGTTCTAGCTCTTTTGTCACATTTGAGCAATGCTATTCAGCACCATTCATCATGTTCATTAATGTCTTAACAAACTTTCTTGTTGGTACCTCTATTACTGTTTTTCTCCAAAATAATGTATATAGAAATCTCAAATTTTTCTCAAGCATCAAATCTGTAATTTCAATCTGCTGTGCAACTTCTTTTACAAGCTTATTTGCTCTTTCATTTCATAATATTCTATTATGTGCTTTGACTTTAACTAATGATAGCTTAATATTCTTTGACTTGCACATGTTTTTAATCTTTGTAACTAATCTAAAGTTCTTACTTTTACTCTACACTCTAATATTATGTAATGGTTCCTCACTTTCTAGGCTTGCAGTTGCTGCTGCACTATCTAATTTAATAACTATCTTACTATTACATGCTACAACTAATACTACTATTTACACTGCCGCTAACTCTGCCTTTATTGATAATAGCCATTTTGCTATTCTAATTTTCTCTTCTATTAATAGTCTACTCACATCTTTGCTACCCTGAACTCAACTTGCACCCATTTTGCACTCATTTTTCTTTTTTACTAGTGACCTGTCTGTATAAAAACTGTAATTTGTATATTCTACTTTCATGTTTTCCTCCAATTGCTTTAATAACAATGTTTCTAGATTATTATCAAAACCTTGCATCTTTAACAGACTAGTCTCATATACGTGTACTTTTATTTTCTTATCTAGATTTTTTCTCTACTCTTACTTCTATTCTCTGTGTAACTATTTTTATATTCACTTAGTTCTTCTAATAGAACTAAAATCTTCTAATTGTTCTCTTGTTTGATTCCTGGCAGCACGCCTGCTATTTTTTTTTCTTGACTCAATGCTAACAGTTACTAGTATCTTTTCCATTATCCAAGTTGCACTTTTTACATTCAACTAGTACTGAATAATTTCGATCTTCAGTTTTAAATGTGCTCCAGTGACTTACAAGTATATCTTTCTTTCTTTTTTTAATTACTTTGCCTATTATCGAGTTTATATTCTCCTTATTCACTAGTACCTATTTATGTTTTCTCTTATTTTGTGTTAACTTTTTGTATATAGATCGCATTGTCATAATGTTCATGCTTTGTGTTTGAAATTCTGCCTGGACTATTCTGTCATCTTGATTACTTAATATTTTCTGCTCAATTTCTGAGAACTATTTTGCTTTTTATCACTTTTGTGTACTTGTTCGTAATGCTTTAAACTTCTTCTATGTAATCATTCTCTTGCTATCTTAATCAACTAACTGTTGTGCAAAAAATATTCTATACTCCATCAACCTTCTACATGCTATTCTAAATGTTTCTTTTTCTAACACACTATATACAGTTTTATCTGTACTATAACCTGCCAAAGATCACCTTCTCCCTTTACTGTTACACCTATTTCTTTTGCCTTAAGTATAACTAGACATGCTAAATTATTCTTCTAAATATGCTATAAGTTGCTTAACAACTCTGCATCTAAGTTCTTTGATACTAATCCTGCCAGAGCAAAGCCTTGTTTTACTCATATTCTCATTATTTCATCAACTTGATTTAGCTCATTTAATCTTCTTTGCAATGATACCAACTGATTATTAAATATCTCTTGACTTAATATCTTACATCTTCCTAGACCTTGATACATAATTGCACTGTTTTCTGTAGTCGATGCCAATCCTATTTTGTTCTTGATTAACCTAATTACTGATTGATGTAAGTGCATTAGCTTTTCTTTAGATGCTTTTGTAGTTTGCAACATATATGTCAATTTTGGTAGTATACATATATTATTAATGTATATTAACTAACTGATAGTTAACTTCTTAAATCGTATACTACACATAAATTGCTGTATAATTCTTCTTGCCTTCTTGATAACTAAATTTTCATTTGCTTCTATACTTAACCATACCCCTAACATTCTCATCAATACATACTTCTCTTCAACTTGCAGTTGAAAATTGTTTATCAAAACAGAGTTCTTATTTCCATCTGTATTTGAGTTAATTACCAACAACTTTGACTTGGAACTATTAATTTGAATGTCATTGAATCTAAAGAACCTTTGCGAAATTTGAACAATCTCTTGCATCTCCTCTTTACTCTTTGTCATCCAAGTTGTATCGTCAGCATATGCAACTGCAGCTTGTCTTGCTTTTTTCACTTTAACTCTGTTCATTTGCAAGTTTAGTACTTCGAACATCTCAATTTCATACCCTAACTACTGATCATCTTGAATTCTTCTTAATAATAGATCATAAAATATCCTCCAGACTAATGGTGAAATTGTTTCTTCTAGCTCAATCCTATCTCCAGCAATAAATTTTTTTGTCAACCCAAACTTTGTTATAATACTAACTTCTTTTCTGTTATATAACTCTATGATAAACCTTATAATTTCTACTGGCAGCTTAATTCTCTGTAATGCTAGCTGAAGTAACTTCATTAATACTGAGTCGTATACCTTCTTCATGTCTTGCATCAACAACTACAACTCTTTATTGTTTTCTTTTGCATCTTCTCTTAATATTTTCACAATATGAATTGCTTCTTCTATTAAGTTTCTAGGTAGGTCAGCAAAGTTTGGATTCTTGAGTATCTCTTTTTCTTTTATTATACAAGACATTCTTTTTGCTACCACCTTGGTTAAGTATTTTTTGAAAGTTTCTAATAGTGCAATCGGTCTAACATTACAAAGCTTATAACCCCATTTCTCGCTCTTTGGGATTGGATATATTTGCACTAACTTCCACTTATATGGTATCTTTCCTAGTTTCAGACACATATCTGTAACCTTTCTAAAGACTTCTTGTGTTTTAATACTTGCACTCTTGATTAGTTTGTATCCAATGTTTGACATGCTTTATGCTGTTTTATTTTTTGTTTCTCCTATTGCTTCTATTCATTCTTTAATTGTTATCTCTGCCTTTAACTCCTCATACCACTCTTCTCTAACTTCTGCCAATGACTTGTAAAACTCTTTAATTATTTCTTCATCTTCAATAACATTTCTCTTTTTGAACTGTTTGCTAAAATGTTCTTTTG
>CAJVQA010008034.1:0-13299 GCA_910591915.1 Cetraspora pellucida | reverse complement strand
AAAAGTATAGTTTAAAATAACAGTCATTAGATTTAATATTATTAATAAGCTTTTTAATTTATTTTAAAAAATATGATATATTAGAAGTGATAATATGATCTATATTTAATAATAAAAAGTATTTTAAAAACTTACAAACTTATATTAGTATGTTTGACAGTAAAGAAAATTGTAAAAATCTATAAAACTATATCGATATATTTAATAACAAAGAGAATTTTAAAAACTCATTAACTTTTATTAGTATATTTAATAGCAAGAAAAATTTTAAAAAATTTTACTAATATTGCATTAAAGCATTTTTGTCAAATAACTAAAATAAGTTATTAATTTTTGTTAAATAACTAAATAAATTAAGTTATTTAGCAGCCTAATATTAAATAATTATTATTATAAATATTTTTATTAATTAAATAAAAATTTTTTTTTTTTTTACACTTTAAGCAGTTATGCTAGTACTTTATTAAGATTCTTAAAACTATATATATCTATAATTATATAGAATTTTCTAATACTCAAGTCTAGCATCATTTAGCCATCCTATTGGCATCTAAGTGCAACCTGTGCACTATTTTAGTTAAAGATAAACTGCTCATCAAACTACTTAAAGCCATACCAAAAAGGTCTTCCCCTTTCTGTAACAAGCATATTGATTGACTTCCAAGCTTCTTTCTTCATTCAGTTTATTTTTTTTGCTTTCTTTTCTTTTTCTTTCTCCTTTGTTATCTTATTCTTCTTTGTTTTCTTTTCTGATCTTCTTTTGGTTCGAGTACCTTTTTTCATTCTGCTTATTATATTGATTTTCTTTTCCTATTCTTGTACTTTCTTATATAAAACTCTTTATACTTGGTCATAGAATGTATTTCATACTGTTCTTGTCACTATATCTATGCATTTCTGTGTTGCCTGCCTATCTAGAATCTGACTAATCCTTTTTCTGACTTCATTTGTTGTTAGCCCTTTTATCAAAGCTGTTCTGTTTGTAATTTTTTCTTCTTCTGTCTTTTCAAAAATGCCTTATATAGTACTAGAGGTGGGATTCTAATCTTTTCATTTTCTTTTAAGCTATTCTAAGCTATTGCTATTGCTACCTTTTGAATTCTTTTTCACAAGATTCTTTGTTCAATGCAGCTTGCTAAGTGTGCTTAGGTTTCCTTTTCACTTTTTTGACATATTTGGCAGTTAGTCGTTATGTATATTTCTGGCTTTCTTCAATTTAGTTCTTCTAGTATTGGTAGGCTATTCATTATATATTTGATTGCTGTTGCTCTCTTTGTACTGAGTTTTCTTGTTGTACAATGTACATCTTTTGTTCTATTTATCTCTTTTCAAAAGCTTGACCAATTATATCAAGTGTTCTCAGTTTTTAGCTCTAGTGCTTGAATTGGATTTGTTCTTTTTAACTAGCTCCAATTCTGGCATTCATGATTATTTTATATAGAAGTCTTGCTGGTATGTCAACTTTTCTATTTTCTTATTCTAAATAGTACTCTCTTATGTCACACTTAATCTTCTCTGTAACTATTGTTCTTCCACATATTGCTTTTTTTTTGCAAGTAAATCTGCTTTGTTATTCTACTTGTCATTACTATGACTTTTAACCTTAAATAGTTCTATTCTATTGTTCTTGCTTTTGAGTAGACCAACAATATTCATTATTCATATCACATATTTCTTCTTCAAAACTTTGTCATCTTCTATCTCTTAAATTGCTCTGTTAATATGTCTTAATGCTGTAAGGCTATCTGTATGCATCTCTATATACTTCTCTTCTAATATAATTAGGATTGCTAACTATATTGCTGCTAATTCTGCCATTGTTGCTAAGGGCCAACTTTCAAGTTTTAGTGTCATTCTTCTTCTAACCAGTCTTCTCTATTACTAACCTGCACCCAACTGATATCTATTTTTCCTATACTATTTTCCTTTTCCTCTTTATATAATGCACTATCTGTATAAAAAGTATATTTGTTTTTGTTTTTTCTCTTGTTTTTTGTTAGGGCTTCTATTAAGTAATTTGTAACTTTATTATTAAATTTTTGTTTTTTGATTAATTCTATTTCTAGTTCTTTTACTTGTTTAAGTTCGATTAGACCTCTTTCTTCTTTTTTTCATTCTTCTGTTATTTTGTTTTCTAGCATTTGCTCTAATGTTGTATTAATCTTATTATTGCCTTTTTCTACTAATGTTTTTGGAACTGCCTTTATGTTATTATTCCATCTTATCTACCTTTTACAATTATCTATGCTTTGTTCTGCCCTGTTCTTACAACCTTTACATTTACTTATTTTAGTATATGTTTTGCCTTTTACTTTTTGTAGCAGCCAGTGTTCGGCAAAAATATATTTTTTTTTTCTTAGATATCTTACTAAGTTGCTAATTATGCTTTGGTCTATATATGATCTACTTTTTCTTTCTTCTGTCCTCTGATATCTTTGTCTAATTAATCATTAGTGCCTGTGTGTTGTAGCTACTAATCTTGTATTGGTTATATACTTCTCTACTTGTTTGTGTTTTTAACATCTTTTTTTCTATTTCACTAAACTATTTGGCTTTTTTTCCTTTGCATAACAACTCTAGAAGACTTTTGAGCTGTTTTCACATAATTAGGTTCTCCCCTTTTATATCCACAAGCTGGTTCAAATATACTAAACCCTTTTTATTTATTATGTTACTACTTGCTGTTCATGATCCAACCCTAACTAATTCTCTTATATCTATTCTATATTCATATACTCTCTACAGGCAATTTTTCACTCTGATGCTTATTCCTATCTTTTTTGCTTTTATTATTTTTTGACAAGCTAGGTTGTGTTTTCAATACTTCATTTCTTCTGGTCTTCTTTTGGAGTTCCAAATGTCTTTTGTTAAGTCTGCTTTTTGACACTTCTGAGTTATTCTAAGCTTTGTTAGATTACCTAAGGTGTTTTTTCTATTAAGTCTCACAAATAAACTGCTTATTTGTTTTGTTGTTATTTCTTGACTTAGTGTTTTACAGTTTTCCAGATCCTTGTACTTAATTATATAGTTGTTTGTTGTTTTCATCATATTACATTTGTGTTTTGCTAAACATATTATCAGTTAATGAATCTTTTTGATCATCTTTTCTGACATTTTTGTTAACTGTAAAAGGTATTCTAATTTTGGAATTATTATTGTATTGTTTATATATATGATCTGGCTCATTGTTATTCTTTTGTATCGGAGATCTCTAACTGTCTGGCTAACTATTTCTTTTGCTTTTTTGCAGACTAGTGACTCTTTTATTCTGCTATTTAGCCAAATTCCTAATGATATTACAATTTTGTTTTTTGGTTCTTCTGTTATTCTACTATGTTCAAAGATAATTTCTCTATCTTCTTTTCCCAGTCTAGAATTCATTACTATAAGCTTTGAATTTGCTTCATTTATTTTAATATCATTTGCTTTGAAGAACTCTTCTGCAATTTCAAGAGTTTTTAGTAATTGATCTTTGCTCTTTGCAATTCATGTAGTATTATCTGCATAAGCAATTGCTGCCTGGCTATGTTTTGTAATACAATTAATGTTTGTATTTTTTAGTATTTTTTGTTCTACTGTATAACCTAGTAAATTAATTTCTTAGATTCTTTCTAACAGTAGATCATAGAAAAGCCATCAGATTAGTAGAAAAATCACCTCTCCTTAATCTGTACCATCTTCTGCTGTTATCTTTTCTGTTAGGTCATAAGTTGTATCACCTTAAGTTGACATTTGCAAAAGAGATTAATAATATATTTTGTTGTTCTTTGTAGTATCTTGACTCTTTTAAAAGCCCATTCTAAGCTTTCTAATAGAACAAAGTCAAATGCTTTCTTCATATCTTATAAAAGTATCCATATTTCCTTATTCTTTTTTTGTGCTTTCTCCATTATCATGTTTAGCATATATATTGGTTGCTCTGTTGAGTTGCCAAGCAAACCTGCATAGTTTGGTCCTTTGAGTATTTCTCTTTCTGTAAATATCTTGGCCAACCTTTTTGTTACTATCTTTGTGACTACCTTTCTAAAAGTCTCAATTAATGCTATTGGTTTAATGTTATTCAAATTATATTCCCAGTTTACATCTTTTGGGATTGGATAGATTTGTGCTATTTTTCACTTTTTTGGTATTTCTCTTATTTTTAAAACTAGATTTGTGAAGGCTTTGAAATTTTCTGTGATTTCTTCCTTGCTTGTTTTATTAGAGTATAGCTTATGCCTGAAATTTCTGAAGCTATATTGGTTTTGAGTTCTCTTAGTATGTTATTCTATTCTTTTTTCTCTATCTTTTTCTTTAACTTCTCATACCAAGACTCCTTAATCCATTTTTTTAGATTGTATATCTTTATCCATTCTTTTGGCATTTTTTCCAATTTGGTTCTTCACTTTCTGAATTGATTTTTAAAATGCTTTGCCAAACCATTTAAGACAGTCTTGAGTTTTGTTGTTAGACTGACCTTGTCTTCACTTTGGGGCATAAATTTGTCTAATGTTATCTTCTTGTATGGTTTATTCAGTAGGCTAGTAATCATTTGTCCTTGGTCAGTTTTATCATCTCACATCTTCTATTTATATTTTCTTTTATCTGTTTCTTTAGAGCTTGTTTCTACTCTTCTTTCCTTTTATCTTTCAGAATTCTTTGCCAGCCTTTTATGTCATCTATTCATGCTTCTGATCATTATTTGTATAACTTTGATAATACTACTCCTATTTCCTTGCCAATGTTTTTAAGTTTATTGTTTATCTCTTCTTTTTCTTCTTTTTTTATCTCTTGGTTTTTTCTCATTTTCACCTTTTTAATTATTTGTTAAAGTTCAATTATGTTTCTATTCTGCTATAGCTTCTTCTGATGTTGTCTTCTATTTACTTTTGTGTTGAATATCTTCTTTTTTGAAATTTGCTTATTTGCTGCTTCTGTTATAGCTTTTCCTATCACATTCCACATATGGTCTAACATATCTGTACTATGTACATTGGTTTCTCTGTCTTCTTCTAATTGTTTTAGAATCTTTTTCCATTCTAATTGTACTTGAAGCTCTTTAGCATATTCTTCCCAATCTTCTTGCTTTGCTTCTTCATACAGATATATTGTTCTTATTTGGTTTTTGCATTTGATTTCTGCACAACTCTGGTTCACAATTACATGTTTTAACTATATAACTGTTATTAATATTCTATAATTACTGCCTGTTATTCTTTTTGCTTCTTCTATGTTGGCTTTTTGAAAGCCAGCTGCCATAGTTTCTAACAATCAGATATAGTCAATTCTTGTTGCTGCTTTTTGGTTTGACTATGTATATGCTCTCTCTGTTGGATGCAAGCTTCTGAAAGAGTCTGTGAAATCCTGTCTCTTGAGCTAATTAAAAACTGACAATTTTTTATATTTTGTTGTTTGTAGGTGCAGTCTATCTAGTATGTTGTCAATTGTGTAATTAAAATCTCCAAATATAATTACTTCTGTGTGCTTCCTTTTGTTTGTTACTGTTTTCATAATTTTTTGCTGTATCTTCTTACTAGTTGTCTTGTCATTTGGTGGAATATACATTCTTATTACTATCAATACTAGTTGTTTGAAGTATAGCTTTACTTTTATCATATATTCACTAACATGTTTTTTTCAAGTCTTATCTATTAAAATTCCAATGTCTGATCCTTTTTTCTTGTCTGATACTGCACTTGTCCAGTAATCTTTAAATCTTGTGTTGAGATTATGCCTTAAGATTTTTCCTTCTTTTTCTGTAATGTTCATTTCTGTAATTCTCAAGAATGCTATTTCTTCTTTCTCTGCCCAGCCTAGCAGGTTTTCTAGTTTCTACCTTCTGGTCTTGAGTCTGTTAATATTGTGACATGCAATTTTTATCTTTTTTTTTCCTTTTTTTCATTTCTTTTTTAACTGCTTATATCTTGTTTTTGTATTTTTTGCTTTTTCTTTTTCTTTTCTTCTCTTTATTTCTTTTGGATTAGAAGATTTTTTTTTATATTTTTCTTCAAAGATCTTTCTCTTACCATGCAGAAAATCTCTGATCTCCTCATTTCTGTTCATAATTTCAACTAAGGTGTCCTCAAGAGTGATTAGCTAAGCTCTTTTTAGCTGTCTCTCTTGTCTCTTCTAGTCTTTCTAATCTCTTTCAAATTTGCTTCAAAAAGTTCTTTATGCATGGTTCTTCTTCTTGTTTATGTATTTTAAATTTTTCTGATCTTTCTTCATGATTTTCTAATTCTTCTTTCTTCATCTTTGCATCTTTTATTTAGTTTTTTTTTTACTTTGGCTTTGAGACCTGCTTCTTTCAGTTAGTAGAAAATTCTTTTGGCTTGCATTATTTCTATTTTTGTACTTTTTTTCTCAGGCCCTATTTCTTTGTTTTCCTTTGCTACTTTTATTCTCTTCTATATATAAGGTCTGGCTGTATCTGTCCTAGCTTTTTTTTCTTTTTACTTCAAGACTTTCTCTTTTTCTTGTTTCTCTCTTTTCTTTATTTACCCAATAAACTCGAAAGTTGTTATATATAATCAGCTTTGTTTGGGCAGCTCCTATGTCTCTTTCTGTTGCAAACATGACTATTGCTGATCTTTTTTGGTTCCTATTTCTATTTGGTAGGATGTAAACTGATTTGGCATCTTTATTTCTCAGGCTTTATAGTAGTAAGACTTCTGAAACACTTTCTAGTAATTCTGTTAGTCTTGCTACATATTTTCTTTATTCTTCTTTAGCTTTATAGTCTTCTATGCTCTTGGTTACTCATATCAGTTTATTATTATTTACTGATATTGCCTATAGAATGTCTTCATACTTCTCTTAATCTTGATTACAACTAAGGCTTTATACTTGGATTTCTTAATTCTTACTATATAGGCCTTCCTAAATCTTCTACAGATGTATTCCAGTTCTCTTTCATTTATATCTGCAGGTAGGTTTCAAATTGTTAAATAACTTGTGTTCTCTGATTCTTCATTTGTTTCATGTTGGTTTATGTTTGTCTTGCTTTTATTTTCTTTTTCTTTGAAATCTTCTTCTTTGGTTCTCAATTTGCTGCTATTTCTCTTTTAATTTCTTTCTGTATGTTATGTTTGTCTCTTTATAGTGTTTTCTTTTTCTTTTAATATCATTTTATACCAATTACTCTTCTTTTTGCTAATTCTCTGTATAGCATTATTTCTGTCATACTCACAGTTAAAGTCAACTTCTACCTATAAATTTCCACTTTTAAAGACTTCTTTCACATCTTCGATGTATATATTATTTCTTAAAGACCATCTAATAAACTTTATACATTCTTCTTTTGTTTTCCCTGGCACATTGTATGCTGGTATATTTGCAAGTAGACTATTGTTCTGATTACAATTTCTCTTGCTTGGGGCCTTTATGCTTTCTTTGAGAGGTTCTTCTACTATATCAATTTCTCTTTTGAATTCTAGTTTAAAAACTTCTTGTTCTTGTTCCTTTCTTTGTTTTCTTGCATTTCTTTTTTGACTAGGCAGGTTTTCTTGCTTTTATTGAATTTGTTCTACTTCCATCTTGCTGTTGTTATTAGTACTTACCTTTGCTGCCTTTTCTTTCTGTAATATCTTGTTGATTTTTTGGACCTTTGCTTCATATTGATTCCTTTCTTTTGGTTCCTTCTTTAATGTTGGTCTTGTTCTATCTTTTGTGTCTCTCCTATTCTTGCAGTTTGGTTACATTTCTCTTTAGGTCTGTTTTGACTTTGTTCTGGAATAGGTTCTACTATCATTGCATAGTTGCTTTGCTCTACTATACTTAATTTTCTTTTTAGTTGCTCTTTCTTTGCTTTATCTATTAATTCTCTTGTTAATTTTAGTAAAACAACTTTTTCCGAATTCTGATTTGTCAACATAGCAACAATTTCATCTTCTCTGCTAAATGATATATATGTTTCATCTGCTTGTTTAATAAACATACTATTTTGTATACTATTGATAGCCCAGTATGCTCTATTGATATATGTTATTATTAGACTGTTGTTACATCTTTTGGTTATATCCATATTTCTATCTATATTAAGCATATGTTTGTTTTGCTTGTTCTACATGTGGATGAGTTGCTTGTTTGTTTACATCCTTGTGACCAAAACAGATCTGTGATATCAGGTTAGTGCCAATTCCCCAAAATACAACAATTTTCCAAATTTTCAAGTTTTTTTCTCAAGAAATTTTTAGTTTTCTTTGCTTTTTCTATATTGTATCATTTGTGTTTATATTTCTTTTTTTTTTATATCTTTCTTGAATGCTTTTTCTTTTTGCTTAGTTCTGCCAAAGTAGTTTAGAAGGCCACTTTTGTGTAAAATTAGTTTTCTTTTTTGGTTGATTTTGTGTTTAGATGATTAGCAGAGAAAGTTTTTTGAATAAAAAATTGGATATTTATTATATTTAAAAATTTAAAATAATTATAGTTTTTTTAAAAATTAATTATATCAAAAAAGTTTATTAAGTAAACTATATTTAACTTTCTAATAAAAAAAATTTTTGTAAAGATGTAATAACTTAGTGAAGTATATAAGTTTTTAATCTTTCAAGTAGTAAATTAGATGTTCAAATCCTATTTACTGTAAAAATTTGAATACTTATCTATGTAATATTCATATTATGGCAACTGTTTTTAATGATTAAATTAGAATACCTGTAATGTCAGTTACATTATATTAGAAAAATTTTAAAAGTAATATATATTATTAGTAATCTCTATGTTCTTATTGATATATAGCACCTCTGTTAGATATTATTGTTAGTGATTTATAACAATATATATCAAAATTTTGTTAAATTTTCTTAAACTTTAAATTTAATTTTTTTAATAACTAGTAATTCAAATTGGTTTAAATTTTTATTGTAAATAATAAATATATTCAACTATAATATACTAAAGTTTCAACTAATTTAAATTGATAGTTCTTAAGAAATCACTTGTAAATAATAGTTAATTTTTTTAAAAAATTATCTATTGTTTACAAGTAATTTCTCAAGAACTATTAATTTAAATTGGTTAAACCTTTAGTATATTATAGTTGAACATATTTATTATTTACAATAAAAATTTAAGCCAATTTGAATTACTAGTTATCAAGAAAATTAAATTTAAAGTTTAAAAAACTTTAATAAAATTTATAAAAATTGTTACTAATCAATAATTATTATAATCATTTATAATCATTATATATCAATAATCATTATATATTATTAGTAATATATATTGATATATAGCAATTTAATCAATATATAGTGATTATTTTTAATCAATATATATTGATTAAATGCTATATATCAAAATAAATCTGCTTAAAAATTTTGCTGATATAGCATGACTGGTAGGTTATAGAGCATCTGTGTAACTGGTTATACAAAGAAATGCAAACTAGCATTAGGTAGTACAAACTCTAGATAAATCCTTGTAGCTATATAAATCTGTTGAAATTAGAAAACAAAAAATTTATTTGAAAAAACTCAAGTAAATAGATAGCATAGATTTTTGATAATGCTACTGTAAAAACTAGCTCAAAAAAATAGATATTAAAATTATAGTATCAAAATAGACAAAAACCTTTAGATTAGAAGTCTTAGAAGTATTACCATCCAGATTGCTAAAATAAAACTGAGAAAAAAGATATCAGGCTGGCTTGATATAGTAATAAACTGATTATAGTTCTATATAGACTATCTGAATTAGGAATTTGATAGAAAGACAGAGATATACTAAAGTACTAGAGTTATGCTATAAAGTAGATGCTAGTGTTTAAGTGAACTTAACAAGAACATAATAGTTAAATAATATAATTCAGATATTAAGTATTAGTTTTATTATAGTGATATTTAGATTAGTTATAAAAATAAATACAGAAGACTTTAGAAAGTTTATCTTAAGAATAAAAAGTTCTAAAATTAAGATAATAACTTAAGCTTGATCTAGTAATGTTAACATAAGTGCAGGTTCAGAAAGTTTAAAATAGAACACTTAAGCAGTAATGTTAAATATAGCAATTAGTAGAAAATCTTTAAATAACTTCTTAAATAAGTAATACAAAAAAGTTATATATGTAGCTAATTATATATTCTTTCTGTAGTAGTTTATAAAATCACATTACCAAAAAAGTTATTAATAGAAGTCAAAAAACCAAAAAGGTCATCTTAATATCAAAAAAAAATTCTTTGTATAATTTTATATATAATTTATTTATTTTAAATTTTTATTTTAACTTTAATATATAAATTTTTATATTTTAATTTAATAATAATAAGTATAAAACATTAAAACTCTTTTTGATAATTATTAAAAATAAACAAAATAAAAAATTTTTTAAAATATAGCAAATAAAACTTAAATAAACTAAATAATATACAAAAAAATAATTATAATTACAAAAACCAAATTCTTACAACAATATCAACTACTATACTAAATAACAAAACAAGCATTAAAACTAACAAAACCAAAAATTAGTTCTTTGTGAACTTGGTAAAAGTAAATCTAATTTAAGAACAAAAAACATAATATATACTAGTATATGCATCAAAAAGTATTAAATAACAATGCAGAGAACCAAGTTAATGATAGCCAGACTCAACATACAGAGCAGACTATGGCACTTTTCGCAGCTATGAGAGCTGAGCATACAGTGAGCGAATCTACAGAAGAAACTTCTACTTTCTTGAATTCTATTACATCATCAAACATTAAAGAAGCATCACAAGAACCAATTTATGACCCAGACTCATGCTATAATTAATGGCTAACATATGTAAATCTACCCCTACTTCTACATTCACAAACACTCAACTCCTTTTTAAAACACATTTATCAATACAACTTTATACAATACAATAATTTTAACTATACATTCAGACTAGCAATCAAACTTGACTATAATGAATGTTATATACATCTACTAAACATGTCTTAACCCTTATCTAATTACTTCTTTCTATGACTATCAGGTTATACCTACTAACCATTTATACCTATTCCTTCTAAATTCTTCCTAAAAAACAATAATACATTAAATACTAATCTAATCATAAAGGACAATGAACTAGACAATACCTATTTTTAATTAGTAGGAACTATATTGAAGGGCTATGATGAAACTACCATAGCTAATCAATACTAAAACAATATCTAATTTAATATCTGTTATAACAAATTTCTATTTTACAACCACATACCATTACTCTTTCATTCTCAAACTATTATTATATTTTTACAATACATCCACAGCTTTGGCTACCTATCTGATAATTTATATGACTATACATTAACTATATCAATTAAAAATGACCATAGTAGGATGGGGTCCTGTAGTCTAGTGGTCTAGGCACCCCTCCCTCCACAGACAAGGTCGACGGTTCAATCTCAGCTGAAGGCAACTCTGTAATCTACAGAAGCATATGAATGTACGTGAAGCCCTGTGACTAAGTCCATGTGATTAGAAGATCGGTATATAAAGAAGTTTTCAGAAAAAAGATTCCTGATATAGAGAGTTGGCGCTCGATGCGAGAGAAGCAGTGAACATACCAGAAATGAAGAGAAGGCACACTAGTGGGTGATACAATGAATATAAAAGAAAACTATGAAAAAGGAATAGACTTACCGAAATTCGAACACTTCTGGCATCAAACCAGTTCTAGTAGATATGAGATCTATTAAAATTGGATAAATCTAAGGGGTAATCTTGGTACCATACTTAGTAAGTCTGCATCGAGGGTAAATTCGAGGGACTATGAATACCTGGTAACATCCAATAAGGTAGTACCTTGATATAAATAGTAATTAGATAGCCCTAACCTAGCATGTCCATATGGTAATAGAAGCATTGCATATATGCAATAAGATTGAAATCAGAAAGTTTAAATAGGGGGATTCACAGGCGGATCTCAGGTATGACAGCTAGTGGGTAACCCTTGGGCAGAACCTTTAATTAGATAATGACTAAAGTTATATATGTGACTAGTTGTACTTTCGTTAATAGACTTTGTATATACTTAAATAATGAAATATTATCTAATAAAGACAGACAGGCAAGATTGCCACTTTAAAATAAAAAAAAAAAAAAAAAAAAAAAGACCATAGTGAAGCTCACATCTATCTTTCATTTGAACCCAAACCTTTATCAAATCACTTTATTTTACCAGCTCAAGCAATCTGGCATTATCCAAATATCCAACTAAAATCAAATACACCAACAACAACCTTTACTATATCAACATCTCTAGACTATCAATTTTTTCTTACTTCTAACTACTTAACTCAAATAAACTCTGAACCTTATGATTCATCAAGATCAACTTCTTCAAGTTCCTCATTTCTTCTTACCTTTAATTCACCAACTACATCATTATTATTACTATATGAAAACCTTACAACTAATCTTTTTCTTTAACTTAGAATTGCAACACACAATGTACAAGAATATAACCTTAGAGAAAAAAGACTATTATGGAAAGAATACTGTCTAACATACAACTTATATATAGTAAGCTTTACAGAAACAAAAATTTCAGATAAAATATTTAATAAATTCTTCAATATACAACATTATACATACTACTGGGCCAACTCTACAACATTAAAAAAAGGCACATATATTATGGTTCAAAACCATATCTAACCTTATATTCATAATATACTAACTTACAATAGTAGTGCCATCACACTTGATATTTTTTTCAAGCATGACTACAAATATAGAATTATATCAGTTTACCTCTTATTTACAAATTTATCAATCCGAAAAGCAACACAAGACAAAGTAAAAGAATGGATACAACAAGCATTAGCTACTAATTTACATTCTATCATACTTAGTGACTTTAACACTAATAATGATTCTACAATTTCATCAGCTATTAAATATCAATTGCTAATGAATATAAATCACACTCTCCTTGACGATCACTTGGACATGAAATCGGTAGAAAAGAAAAATAGATTTTCTGCATAATCAGCAATAAGAAAAGTTACAAATAGCACTAAAGGAAAGAGACAGCAACAAGAAGAACAGCAAATGAGCTTAGTAATAAGAAGTACTGCTAGTACTAGCAAAGCAACAGTAGAGGAAAACTCAAGTTTCTTTGAAAAATTTAGTAAGCAAATGAAAATTGTAGGAACTGCTACAGACTCTGTATGTTGATCTATTTATATCACACAAACAATACATAACAGATTAGGTAAAACAGATACGTGCAAAATAGTAAACAAATAGTATAGACAAACATTAATAGAACAACAGGTAAACAGGATATAGAAAGCATGTGACAGAACATTCTAAAGAAATAAGCCACAAAATAGACAAAA
>CAJVQA010008033.1:0-13302 GCA_910591915.1 Cetraspora pellucida | reverse complement strand
TTTGCATTATTCTATAGCCTTAACAGGTATACTAAACACGTGATTGCTCTTTAGTTTGTGTTTGTTTGTTTATCTGCATGATTACGCGTCTGTTTGTTTATTTCCTATTCTGCTTATTGTTTACTCTGCTTTATTTTCATGTCACATGTATGATCTGCACTACAGGGTTTCTGTGTTTTTCCATTTTTTCTAAAAACTTTTCTAAAAGACAAGAAGAACTTGAAAAAACTGCCTCTGGGCTGTTATACTGCTGTTCTTTTATTTTACTATTCTAACAAACTATAACTAATTTCCTATTAGCTTTTTTTTTGCTTAGTCAGCTTTAACACTTTGTTTTGATGGTTTTTGTGTTTTTTGTAATTTTTTTTTCTACTCCAAATTTGGTCATGAGGATCAGTAGAGAGAGTTTTTTTGTTACAAAATATGATAATTAAATATTAGCTTATTTGTAAAATATTAATTCATAATATTTTTATGAAAATTAAAGATAATATAATATTTATTTTTATATATAAAAATATTACTTTATTATACAATATTCATTTATTAGATATTTAAATTTACTTTAGCTGATATTTATTTAATATTTACCAATTTAATATTTATTATTTAATATACTATTATATTATATAGAAATATATAATAAAATATATTAACTACTCTCTTCTGTAGATCTTTCAACTAAAAATTAGTAAGAAGCAAAACACAGAAAAAATTACAAAACCTACTAGGAAGTGAAACTTAGACCTTTAACAAAAAAGAAAAAGCAGCAAATGTTATATCTAGCTAAAAAACAAAAATACAAATCAAAAAAGCTTAGAAATAGCATAGCTTAGAAAAATCAAAAATTTTAATAAAACTAAAACTTTTTTGTAAAAATTTTAGAAAATCTTTGTGACTTTGTTATGAAGATCAATTTAGATTACATAAAAAGTACAACAAAAAAACAAAGTAAACAAACAAACATATGTATTAAAGTAGTCTATTAGAATATGCATATGATATAAAAACAACTAAACTAAACCAACTGATGAATAAAACAACAGTAATTAGTATAAAAGAAAATACATATAAAATAAAACCTAGAAAACTATTAGAAAAGGTGCTAGAAAGATTAATAGCACAGAGCTTACAAAAAGTTAACAATGCTAAGCTAGTCAAAATACTAAAAATAACAGATATCATAGAAATAAGAATAAACAAATAAACAGCATTACTATTTACAGCAGATGTAACAGATATAGCAGCAGTAAGAACATTAAATGAAGTTATCACAAAGGTTAACAAAAAAAGCAGATTAAAAGATTTTAGTTTCAAGATAGAAAATAACTTACAACAGCAAAAAAAAAAGCAGAAAGCACAAACAAGCCTGAAGAAATAGTTAAGACAAAAGGCAATAAAAAAAGAAAATTGCTATTCACACTATAGATTTTGTTATTTATACTATAATAACTAATATTATAAAAAACTACTTACTCTAACTCTAACTAATTCTGATAATAATCTATATACTATGATATAAATAGCAAAAATATATAATGTAAATAGCAATTCTCTAAAAAAAAAAGAAATCTAAAGAAGAATTCAAAGTATACAAAACAGATAAAGAAAATATAATAACAAATAGAAAACAAAGATATATAATACAAAAACAAAATATAAAAAAAGCAAAAAGAAATAAAAAGACTTTACAACAGAACTCAAGTCCTGAAAAAAAAACAAAAAAAACAAAAAAAAAAAATTAACAATACTACAAGAAGATGCAACAGAAGTATTGCTAGAGCAAAGCATTTGGGCATTAGATAATAGACTATGCAATAATAAAATACTAGTAACTGTAAAAATTTTTGTCTATAATGTTCTAGATGAAACAAAGAAGAAAGAACAGGCATGATAAAATAAATGCTTAATGCAAATAGATATATTACAAAGATTGAAGATGTTTTTGTAAAAAGCAATAATTAAATTAAAGTATTATTTAATTGTAAAAAAGAAAGAAAAGAAGCAATCAACTGATTAAATTAAAAAGATAAAGATTGGTTTAAAATAATTCCCGATAAGACATAAAACCAAGTAAAAGGCAAAGAAGAACAAAAAGATGCAATAAACAAGCATAGAATGAAGAGTAAACAACAAAAAAAAAATAAAAAATCTGAAGATATAAAATAAAAAGAGCTCAAACAAGAAGAAACACATTAAAGCAAAATAGAAAAGTAAAAATAAAACTAAAAAAAACTAAGAAGCTGCATGCAGAAAGACTAGAAGAGGCAAAAATATCAAGATATCTGACAATCTGAAACTTACTATTAGATATTAATAAAAAATAACTGAAATATATATGCAGAAGCATAAAAAATATACATATAATACAAATCAAAAGATCATAATATAAAGCATTAGCAGTTATAGTAACAGATTATTGAAAAGAAAGAGACAACATATGAGCATTACTGCTTGGTAACAATAAATTAGCAAGAGTAATGAAAGAAAATAAAGACTATATACAAAGAGAAAAACAAACCTGGTTTATAGTAAAATTATTAGATATTCCTAAAGAAGCATTAGAAGTATTATTATTAAAATGTTTAAGAAATAAGTAAGCAAAAGTGGTATACATATTATTAATAGAAATAGCAACTAAAAAAGTTTGCAATAATTATTTTTGCAAATGTTTAAAAAGCAGAGACAGCTCAAATAACATCAATATAGTATAACAATCATCAAGTAAGCTGAAAAAATCCTAGAAAGAGAAAAACTCAAGAAAAAGAAAAGTTAAAAGACAGAAGACAAGAAAGATCAAAGTTAAGCAATAAGAAACTATCAAATAACAGAAGACAAAAATTATTGAGAGTTAGAGGTACAAGATATGAAACACCAATTAAAAGATATGAAGAAATAAAAAATAACTCTTAGTTACAAAATATAGAAGAATAGTTAGAAGACAGAAACATTAATATAAAGGAAAGGAAGCAATCACAAAAAAAAAGAAAACCAAGATAAATACATTAAATTAAGAAAAAACACTACTAGTAGAAGATATTTTGTGCCAAATATTAAAGAGACTAAACAAAATAGAAGAAATATAACTAGAAGTAAGAAAAGACTCAGTTGATTACTTCTAAAAGCATCTCAGTTGAGTTTAAAAATACAGATGAGAAGATTAAAGCTTTTCTGTAAAATAAAAAGAAAACTTTTGAAAAAAAAGAAGCATCTTTTAGTCTGAGAGAAAGAAAAAGCAGAAAAGAAAATAGAAAAGCTAAAAACACAAAAACAAAACACAAACAATTGAAAAAAAATAAAAAAAAATAAAAGAAATTAAAATAGCATATTGCAACATTAATAGATTGAAGACCAAAGGCTGAAAACTCAAAAACCTGCTAGATTGGGCAGAAAAAAAAGTAATTGCAATATTGGGAATTACAGAAACAAACATTACTAAAAGAGAAAAAAGGTTCTAATGCATGTAGCAAACAAAAAGTATGTAGAATACTGAACAAATGTAATAAAAGATAAGAAAAAAATATCAGATATAGGAATTTTAATAAAAGAACAATAGAAAAAACATGTAGATGCAATCAAGAAGATAAGTAAATACATGATAAAGATCATGCTATACTTCAAACAATTGGAGTTAATAGTAATAGAAATCTATATACTACCAAATAACAAGATTATGAAAAAAACATTTAGGGAGGTGTCATTAATCTTCTGATTTTTTAGGGGGTGGGAGGTCAAACCCAAAGTCAGGTTATATTTATATATATGTATATATATATAATATAATATAAGTATCTATTAAAATTGTTCGATTTACATGATAAGTTTAAAAACCCAAGTCTAGTCTTAATGTCACATTTGCATATACGTATTCATATACTATACACCAGTGTTGTCACTAGAATTCTGGAATGCCACTGGAATTCCAGACTCTTCCAGCTTTTTAGTAGTTCCAGTGAAAATTCTCACTGGAAGAATTTTATCACTGGAATGTATATTATATTATCCAATAAAAATGCATAAATAGCAAGCCATATTAACAAATAAAAATGCGCATACTACACATAACTTTAATAAGAATGACTTTCGTTATACAGTACTATAATATTTATTAATGTTCTTTTATTAAATTTCTTCTAATATCATCGATCTGTTACAATATATACATTGTTATTCAAGTTCTAAAGAACCTTCAATAATTCAGTAAATTCTAATCTCTATTTATAATCAGAACATAAACGTGCATTTTAAGTTTTTTTTTTCTTTTTTTTTTCTTTTTTTTTCTTTTTTTTTTTAATTATATTTATACTTGCTTAATGTTCGATTTAAAAAACTAATAACTATGTATAATTTATATAAATAGATAAACTTTTAAAATATAAGATTCTATTTCAACACAGAATATATATATTAAAATTTGAAGTCCAATTATTTAATATCACATGACCTATATCTTAAAACTGCCAAATATGCTCGAAATGTTTTAGAATTTGGAAATTCTCCAATATGAATTATTACATTAAGGTCTTCCTTACTATCAACAACATTAAGGGAGGGCTTTAAGTGTTGCTATAAGACCAATATATCATAATTTTAATTAACAAGAATCATGTGTAATGAGGTAATAGCCGTTAATAAAAAAAAGGTATTTAGAAATAAAACCTACCTATCAGCATCTATATAATTCAGTTTTTGAAATTGCACATTGAAGATACTACTTAGTTCTCATTTTGCTCTATCATCTACTGCTAGATGTCTGTAATTACTTAATAAATTGCCTTTCAAATAACCATCATAATTGTCTCGTTCTTCTTCTTCCTCTTCTAATCTGGCAACTTCTTCATCTATTAGCATTTGTTCCCAGCTATATAATAGGTTTTTCCAATCGTCAATATTATTTATGTTTGGTGATTCGTTATTCAATTCATCATATTCTTCTTCCATATTTGTATTTAATTCATTTGATCTGTCTGATGTTTCACTGATAGGAGGTGCACTGGATTGGTTGAACATAGTGTCACAGGTATTGATTTGTTTCTTTAATCGGGAGAATTTAATTGAAGCATGAATGTGACTCATAGCTAATACTTTTTCATTCTATAGAAAAAAAATATAGTAAGTTGATTTTAAAACTATAAACCAAGAAAAACCTTACTTGGAAATGGTTGTGATGCTTAGTATGAAGAAATCCCATTGAACTCCACAGTCACTCTACAGATGCTGCATTAACACATATTCTGAATAACTGTATAGCCAATGAACCTAATTCTTTAGTTGAAGAAGAGATGAATTCCCAGAATCGTAGTATATCTTTTTCAAATTGTTCATATGTTTCGAAGTCAAAGGGAAATCTATGCTTTCTATAATCTTCTAGTTCAAGCAAAATACAGATTGGCCAGCGTTCAAACCATGCTTTGTAATAGTAAGTAACAAATTGAGCTAAATACGTAAAGTTTAAATTTTCATTATTATAATTAAACCATATAGCATGAATAAATGGGTTTAAAAGAAAAGCTAATAATAGTAATGGTTGTTTCCATTGCCTCTATCTTTGTTCTAACTGCAGAATCATACGCTGAGCCAAATCTTGATCTGAATACTCCTCCCACATTCTCAAAATTCCACCGAAAGCTTGTAGCACATCATAAAGATGTGCAGTATCTGATTGTAGTTTGTTAAGAGCTCCATAATAAGGAAGAAGCAAAGTATGTAACTGCGTTATTAATTGCCAAAAATTGTCATTAAGTAGAATTGCTGTTATATTTTGTGAAAAATAAAGTTCATCTAAGCTATTAGAATGCTGATTCATAAGCTGAACTTTCAAAAGGTGACTCGAATGTAGTAGCTAAGTTCTTAAAATTTTTAATATTTGGGTTAAACACTTGTTTAAATTAATATTTTATATATATTAATTAGGGTTTTGCAAGTGCTAGATGTGGTACCAATAAAACATAGTGCCCATGTGCGGGCACTATGTTTTATTGGTACCATGCCCAGTATTCACAAAACCCTAGTACTAACCCTTAAAGCTTGACGAGATTTTAATAGGCTTTTGAAACAATAGCAATACGAATTCCAACGAGTATCACTTGGACAAATTAAAGTAATGTATTTAAAATATATTTGTTTTTGTATGTCATGAAGCTTTCTAATAAAATACGAATAGCATGTATTGTTAAAATAGCTAACTATTTTTATTGATTGTTTCATTGCAAGTTTAAATTCTGCAGATTCTTTGAATATTTCTCCTACGGCTAAATTGCATTGATGAGCAAAACAAAGAAGGAATGCAATTTTTAGATATTGTAATCATAACCGATGTCTATTGGAATAATTAAAGTTAATATTTGAAAAACAAATACTAGTATTTTGGGTGAATTAGAAATATTTCGCCTAGACAAAATTATTTTACAATGGCAGAATATTTCAGGCTTTAAAATAAAAAAAATTATTATATAATTTGCAGATTGAATCGAATTATTTTGCTTTAGCAAAATTATTTCTTATTACAAATTTAGATTTTAAAGATTAATTTAGCCCAAACTAGTAAACTCAATCAGACCTCTCTAAGTGCACGCTCTTGGTAATAACGTGCAATTAGAAAATAAGACAAAGTGCATTTATAGAAATTGAGAATATATTTGGACCAGTATTTTGCACTTATAGGTGTGCTAGATAGGTTTGACTATATAAGTTGGGATTGGAACCGTTTAACCATTTAACCATTTAAAAATTGCTCTATAGTTTCGAGCAGAATTATGTTGGTCATGCATTGGAATTATTTTAATGCCGGCCAAATTAAACGATTAAACAGTTAAACGATTAAACGATTAAGAAAAATTTTAGGCAGTTCCAATCTCTATATATAAGTTTTTGATATATTTTATTAAATTTTTTACTTTTTTCAATTACCTGGCAGCAGCATATGCAGGCGCACTATCAGACACAATTGCTAATAATTTTGCTTTCATACTCAATGCATCTCTAATCATATTCTCGATTTTAGGAATAATTTTGATCATTCTTTCTCTTTCTGAACTAGTATCAATTGCTTCCCAAATCTGAACTTCTCCAGTTGACAAAATAAATAATGAACCAAAAATATGTTGATTTAAAATATTTTTCTACCTGTCAAAAGCCAAAGTAACCCCAATACTGTCTTCTTTTAATTTTTGCTCTCATGATTTAATATAATTTATTCTCTCAGCATCAAGGATACGATTGGATAATACACTCCGACTAGGAAGATTAATTGCTGGATTCAAGAATTTAAAAAACTTCTTAGTTTTTGGATTTGTTGTCCAATGAAACGCCCAGCCATTCGATATTGTTATTCGAAGCAATACTGTTCAAATCTTAATTTGTCTTTTGTGGCAATATCTTTAACAATGAATTTAGACATAGGGCTAGAATTCAATAGTCTTTTTCTTGACTTTTTAGTTGATTTAGATGTCGTTGAGGAAACACCAGAGGTTATATCACTCATGCAGTTATCATCTTTTTTTTTAAAAAAAAAAAAATATTTATTTGAATAATTAAGAATGCAAATTTCAAATATTTCAAATTACCTGATATATCATCAGCATTTGGATGTTTTTTTGAAGCTTGTAGATTCTTCTCTGCCTTGTTATCTGTCTTGTTACAATAGTCATTTATCGCTTCTTGAGAATCAAGTTTGGCACGAAAATATTTATATTTTTTTAAGTGATTTCTTACAACATTTTTTTTATTAGTAAATGTTTCATTTAAGGCTTCATCACAACCAAGGGCATCATTACAAGCTTTACATATACAGCTGGTATTATATTTGTTTGTGGTTTTCACACCAAGTACAATAATATCTTTTGTAAATCTATGTTTTTCAGGACCACCCGTATGCCTTTGAGCCATTTTAATTAGAGTGCATCAAAGTTAATACGAATACGAATTGCTGAATTGTTAGAGTCACAAGATGGTTTAAAAGCTTTGGAAAATATACTTTTTCAGATAAAAACGTTTTTTTCTATAAATTTTATAAGTTTTATATTAGAAAAAAAAATATAGAAATGAATTTTAATATTCTTCCTGTAGATATATATATTTAATTTCTCAATAATGCCCAAACTTCCTTTTCCCTATAGATTTTCATATGCAATTATATTTTCTAAATAAATTATCTGCATTAAAAGAGACTTTCTATAATTATAATTTGGTATCTTTTTCTAATAACTAGAAGTGTTAATCGACTTGAACTGCTTGTATATTTTTTATTATAAATCTGATTATTTAATTAAGTTGATTAACACCCCTACTAATGACATATCACTAAAAATCATATTATCACACACAATGCATTGCATAATATATATGCAATTTAGCTCAGCTTTCATAAGTATAACTTTAGCAAGACTCGAGTTATTAAAACTAAACTTAATCTGAAGAGACTTATGATAATGTATAATTACTTATTTATGAGGTTTAAGGTTTTATTTTATTTTTTTTATTAGCATGCTCTTTTTTTTTTTTTTAATATATTTACTATGCTTGGCACCCTCTTTTAGCAAACAGGTTCATGAAAAGCACTATTAAACCATAATACTAATGCACTTATCAAACAATGTTAAAATTAGTATATAGCATATTGGCACAATTCTAGCATTAAATATTAGATTCAGACCCAGTCCCTTGAAACAAGCATCTACTTTTAGTTTAATCTGCATATAAACCATTTGGGTTCTATCCTAATATGTATAATTGGTTTTTTTTTAAAAAAAATTTTTTTTGGATGAATGTAACAGATTCAGGTAGTTTATGCAGTGAATAAGAATCTAATTCAAATGTAAGTATTTCATATTTCATAGTATTATATATTGATTATTAGTATATTAAGACTTTACAAATAGAAAGAATTTCTCAATTTTTTACAATTGAATAAATTATATTTACTGAGATTGCATGATCAAAGCAAATCGTATTAAAATGATTAAACTTGCAAAAGTAAAATTACAAGAATTTGAATTATATATTTCTGAACGATCTTACTATGTAGAATCATGAAAATGATTTGGATTAATATGCAGTATTTTTTTAAAAAAAAATTAAGGTTTGGTAAGTGCATAAGTGTTATATTTTAATAGTGCCTTTCCATAGACCTGTTTGCTAAAAGGGGATGCCAAATATTAATCAGACCTAGTTCTTTGAAACAAATGCCTACTTTTAGTTTAATCTGCATATAAACTATTCGGGTTCTATCTTAATATGTATAAATGGCTTTTTTTAAAAAAAAATTTAAATGAATGTAATGGCCCTATATGGTTTATGCAGCAGACGATACTCTTATTGTTAAAAATCATAAGCCGATTTTTTGCAAATACAAACCCGATATAGTAATTAGCTATATATAAAAGTTACTGGAATCACCGGAAGCATCTGGAAGTTACTGGAACTTCCTTTCAGTAGCCTAAAATTTCTTACTGAAAGGGTTTAGTGACAACTTATCACTGGAAGACATATTTCACTAATTCCTTCCAGTAAGTTCTAATGATCTTCCAGTTCCAGTAATTTTCACTAGAACATTCCAGTGAACATCACTGCTATACACAATATAAGATAAATTTATATTACTTTATACGCAACTGTGATCTACCAACCATTACATAGGTGTTTGCTAATTTAATGTACTTTACTACGTACACCATAAGTTCTTCAGGTTCATAAAGATTCATTTACTATTTAATTTTATTTGGTAGCATTGATTCAAGTAAGTGTAAGGAAAAATTTTATACTAGAAACTTACCTGTGTTGAGCAACCCAATAACATCAACACTAGTCGAAGAGTCAAAAATTGACATATAGTTATTATTTTTAGTTTGGTTAATTGATTGGCGAAGGTGCTGAATGTATGTCGGCATTTTGATTGCTGAATGCTAGCAGAATACCAACATAAACCAGAATATATTCAGCACCTTTGGCAATCAATTAGCCAAACCAAAAATAATAACTATATATCAATTTTTGATTCTTCGACTAGATGCAACTGTGCTGATGATATATCTGGTGATGGTGTTGTTAAAAATTGATCAAATAGTGATCTTAACACTTGAAATTGAAAATTATTTGGCGTAGCAAATTGTGCCATAGTTCAAGGGCAATATCGAAATATAAAACCTAGGACATCAAAAACTTATGATAATATGAACTGAATATCCAAATTTCTCAGTGTTGGTATTTGGAGTATGACATAGAAAACCTGAAAAGTATGGTCTTTGAAGGTAAGAAGGATTAGTGTTAGTGTAGATATATATTGTGTGATTGAAACTTCAGAAGGCTTGATTAATGTTGGGCCATATATAATAAATTTATTTATATTGAAATAAACGGCATTGCATTCATTTAATTTGATGTATATATATGGGCTAGGTGCTAAGAAAAGGGCTGAGAATGACAAATAAAATGATCTTTGAAAAATCAATTTTTATATTAAAAATCTTATAATAAATCATAAAAAAATACAAACTTTAAAGAGTTATACTGCAAAGTTTTATTAATACAACTACTTTTGTATCTTAAGTGAAAAATGATCCTAATCTTATTCTAAATTAATTTATGTAAAAAAATCTCTTGAAAAAATTGTCATTTTTGACCTTTTTTTAGCACATTCTTTAATATGATAAATTTGAAAAGAAATCACGAAATAAGTATACTATTTTATTTAATTATGTAATAATTACAGTATTTAATACGGTTAACTCCTTGTAAATGAGTACACCATAATAAAATCATTCTAACCTCTAAAACCAAATCCCTATATAATAAATCATTTTAAACCTCTAAAACCCAATTCCCCACATAATAAATCGTTCCAAATCCAAAACCTTACACAATGATCTCAAGTATGCTTTATCTCTTGCAATTTCAAGAATCTTGCCACTCTATTTTATGTTTAATAAAATAATCTTCCTAAATGCGTATTGTTGAAAGCCTGATCTATTCCCAGAATGCATTTATGAAGATCAACTAGTCAACTACAATACAAAATATTGTTAATAAAAGTGATCATTAAATAAGCATTTGGAAAATCAAATAATTTTATATGACTTAGCTTAATTCAAACTGCATTGTAGTAAAATAAGAAAGCTTAGCGCCAGGCTTAAGTTAAAAGTTAGATTGTAATAGAAAAAATAATATAATACTGTAAATCATAAGATCTCAATGTCTCAGATCACTTTACCTTCGCATTAGTATGGCACCAAATAAAGCTAACGTTTTTAATAATATAGTCATATAAAGAAAATTAGACTAGACAAAAACTAAATACAAGCAAGCTTGCTAAAAAGTTTACTAGAGTCAGGTCTTTTAAGTTAACTCAGCATGAACACATTGTGTCTGACTTATAACTACTTATGAGCAGAATCCTAAGAACTACATAAATAATAATTTTAGTATAAAAAGAACTAGTCCGATCTTACTAAACTCCTTGATTTCAGATTTCTATACTGAACTTCTTAAGAATCAAGTTGTGACCTCTTTCATTTAACTTTCCTAATTATTATGCATGAGTTAAACTTTAAACCGATTTTGGATTGTCTAAGTTGGATCGGACGAAGGCTTTTAACATCCCTAAATGTAAGCTTATATAAAGAAATCAAACATTCTTAAAGTTGAATTGATAAATATATGAACATAATAAATACTTGTTACCTGATTTTACTTTGTATATAGGACTGCTCATTCTTATGTACCTAGTTAAAATAAATAAAAGGTGTTTTTTAAAATGATTGAGGTTGAAATTATTAGCATGCTTGAGTTATTTTAGCCCAAATGCATGTTTTTTACTGAGTAGGTTACTAATTTGCATAATAAACAAAATCTTTTATTTAAATAGCTAATCTTGCAAGTAGTTTTTCTAAATATCGTTATAAGGAAAAATGACGTATATATTAAGTAAAACTTGCTACATAACTACATTTCGACACCCTCTTCCTTTATTCAGCCAATTAAAATGTAATGTGGTAACCTGACACTCCTCTTCTCCTCTCTAGCCAATTAAAATGTAATGTGGTAATCTGACACCACCCTTCTCCTTTCCAGCCAATTAAAATGAAATGTGGTAACCTGACATCCTCCCTTTCTCTTTTCAGCCAATTAAAATGAAATGTGGTAACCTGACACTCCCTTTTTCCCTCTTCAGGCAATTAAAATGAAACGTGATAACCTGACACCCCCTCTTTCCCTTTCCAGCCAATTAAAATGTAACATAGTAATCTGACACCTCCTCTTTCTTTTTCTAGTCAATTAAAATGTAACGTAGTAACCTGACATCCCCTCTTCCCCTTTCTAGCCAATTAAAATGTAATGTAGTAACCTGACACCTCTTCTTTCTCTTTTCAACCAATTAAAATGAAATGTGATAACCTGACACCTACTCTTTCCCTTTCCAGTCAATTAAAATGTAACGTAGTAACCTAACACCCCCTCTTTTCCTTTTTAGCCAATTAAAATATAATGTAGTAACCTGGCACCTCCTCTTTTTTTTTCAACCAATTAAAATGAAATGTGGTAACCTGACACTCCCTCTTTCTCTCTCCAGCCAATTAAAATAAAACGTAATAACCTGACACTTTCTCTTTCCCTTTCCAGCCAATTAAAATGTAACGTAGTAACCTGACACCCCCTCTTTCTCTTTCTAGCCAATTAAAATGTAAAGTAGTAACCTGACACCTCCTCTTCTTTTATCTAGCCAATTAAAATGTAATGCGAAAACTTGATATCTGAAATATGTTATGTTTGTGGTACAACAAAATTTCTTTAAAGTTCATTAATATTGAGGTTAGCGTTTAGAATAAGGTTAAAGGTTAGGTGAAGATATAGCAAAATTGCCCAAGAAAAACTTTTTGTTAGAGCACTAAAGCTGGCTTCTTATACAGATTTTCGAGAAATAGGTGATTTTTGACAAAGCGAACATTCGCAGTTTAGGTAATATGCATCACAGTTGCACCACAAACCTGACACATTTCAGACATGTGAAAATCTGATACTAGTGTTCCAAATCAGTCAAAATTTTCAAATTAATTACATACTGTCGATTAAAGGGGTCAGGTTCCTGACATCAAAAAAAAAATTTGAATCTGTATTACCTAACTTTCACTATACTCCATAACATGAAAAATTTTTTTTAATAAAATCATACCAGCTTTATTATATAGTTTTTATACAGCAACAAAAAAAAAATACCGGATTCTTATAATCATTTTTTTTTTTTTTTTTTGGTATTAAGGTAACCTCTTTGGTCTTTTGACTTTTATTAATCACTTGTCGGTATTGTGG
>CAJVQA010008032.1:0-13303 GCA_910591915.1 Cetraspora pellucida | reverse complement strand
GTAGAATTTTAAAAATATTTTTTACTTAGAAAATATATTGCTAAAATTAATTGTTAAAATTTTATTATAAAAATTAATTTTTAAAAAAAAAATGCAAGCAAATTTGCATGCAATACAATTTAAGAAATAAGTTAATTTAGATATAATAATTCTTATCTATTTATTTTACTATTGCTTATTTTTTATATTTTTGTTTCTATTACATTTCTAATTTTATTTTCATGTTTATACACTTTTTATAAGCATTTTTCTGTCTTAATGTTTATACTTATTTCTTTTGTTTTAGTTATTATTTAGCTGACTAAATTAATTTTTTAATATTTTTTCTCTTCTGATCTTCTTTTAACTTCTATATATTTTCTGATAAATCTGCAATTTGACAATCTTAGACTATTTTGAGCCTTGTTTATTTATTTAAACTATCTTTTTTGTTAAGTTTTAAGAATATGCTACTTATTTGCTTTATTATTTTTTTTTGCTTTAGTAACTTGTAGTTGCTAAGATTTTTATATTCGATTGTACAATTATTTGCTATATGCATTATATTGCATTTGTGTTTTACCAAGCATATAAGTAGTTGATATATCTTGTTGATCATTTTTTTAGTTATTTTTATTAATTGTAATAAGAATTCTAATTTAAAAATAATTATTATATTATTTATATATACAATTTTGCTTATTGTTATATTTTTGTATCTAAGATTTTTAACTATTTAACTACTATTTTTTTTGACTTCTTACTAACTAGCAACTTTTTTATTTTACTATTTAGTCAAATTTTTAATAATCTTATAATTTTGTTTTTTGGTTCTTTTTTTATTTTACTTTGTTTAAAAGTAATTTTCTTTTTCTTTTCTTTAAGTTTAGTATTTATTATTATAAGTTTTAATTTAAATTTATTTATTTTAATATTGTTAATTTTAAAAAATTTTTCTGTAATTTTTAAGATTCTTAACAGTTGCTCTTTGTTATTTGCAATTCATATGATATTATCTGCATATACTATTGCAGTTTGTTTGTAACTTATAATAGTATTACTATATATTTTTTTATTATTTTTTGTTCTATTATATAGTCTAGTGATTTGTTTTTTTGAACTCTTACCAATAATAAATTATAAAAAAACTATTATATTAAAGGTAAAATTATCTTTATTTGGTTTACTTCATTTTTTGCTATTATTTTTTCTATTAAATTATATGCTATAATAACTCTTAATTGTCTTACAAAGAGCTTATTATATATATTTTTGTTTTTTTGTAGTATTTTAACTTTTTAAGCATCTATCTTAGACTCTTTAGTAAAACTAAATCAATTGCTTTTTTTTATATTTTGTAAAAGAATTCACATTTTTTTGTTTTTCTCTTAGACTTTTTTTATTATTATGTTTAGAATATGTATTAGTTGTTTTATTAAGTGGCCTATCAAATCTGCATAATTTGGATCTTTTAATATTTCTCTCTTTATAAATACTTAGTCTTTTTGTTATTACTTATATAACTACTTTTCTAAAAGTTTCAATTAATGTAATTAGTCTAATATTGTTTAAACTATAGCTTTACTTAATATTTTTTAAAATTATGTATATTTGTACTATTTTCATTTGTTTGGTAATTTTTTTTAATATAAAGTTTGCAAAATTTTTAAAGATTTTTTGTGTTTTTTGTCTGCATATTTGATTAGTATATAGCTTATATCTAATATTTTTAGAACTGTATCTGTTTTAAGTTTTCTTAGTACTTTATCTTATTTTTTTTATTTATTTTCTTTTTTAACTTGTATTATAATTTGTTAATTCAGTTTTTTGGCTTGTATACTTTTTTTTATTCTTTTGATATAATATTTTTTTTTTAAATTAGTTCTTATAATGTCTTTTTAAACTTTTTTTAACTATATTTGGATTTATTATTTGCTTAGTTTTTTCTTCTTTTTGTATTATATATCTGTTAAGAACTACTTTTTTGTATGACCTATTTAGTAAACTTACATTTATTCATTTTTGATTATTTTAAACCTTTTGTTTATGTTTTCTTCTATTTGTTTTCTTTAAAAATAGAGTATAACATAAATCATTTCTATATATAATTAGGTATGAAAAAAATTTTATATAGTAACTACAAAATATATTACTAATAAAACTTTTTTATTTTTAATTAATTAATAAAAAAATTTAATATTATAAATAAAATTATTTATCTATTGTAGTAAAATTTTGAACTATTATATTATTTTAATAAAATATACTTGTATATATAATAATGTTTGCTCTAGGTCAATTAAAATTTGCCTAGGTAGTACAAAACTAGATAATTTGATTGGTTAATTTATATAAATTTATAAATTAATTTTATTATATAATTTTATAGACTAATATTTAAAAATTCATATCTTAATAAGTTTTTATTAAATTTTAATATTTTTACTATCATTAGAATTAGAAAGACCTACTCTACAACTATTATATAAGGATTAAAAATTATTTACTTAATCTATTTTTTTAAAAAATTAAATATAAAAAAAACTTATAAAAATTTGCATCTAATTATATATAGAAATAATCAATATTGTACTTTACTTTAAAGTTATCTTTATTCTTTTTTTTAAAAAAAAAATATTATTTATCAGACTTTAATATCTTCTATTTAGGCTTTTAACTATTATCTATATAATTTTGATAGCACTCCTTTTATTTTTACTTTTATTGCTTTTAGTTTACTGTTTATTTTTTCTTTTTTTTTTGTTTCTATCTTTTAATTCTTTTTTGTTTTTGTTTTTTTAATTATTTGCTACAGCTTTACAATATGCTTATGCTACTATTATTTTTTCTGACTTTGACTTCTATTTGTTTTTGTGTAAAAACTTTTTTTTTGAAATGTGTTTGTTCATTGCTTCAAGTATAGCTTCTTTTATTGCTTTTTATATATTGTTTATTGTATTTGTATTGCAATTAGTCTTCAAATTTTTTTTTACTAAATGTTTTATTGTTTTTTTATTCTAGCTGTTTTGTAATTTTATTACATATTTTTCTTAGTTTTTTTACTTTGCTTTTTTATATAAACATATTGTTCTTGTTTAGTTTTTACATTTAATTTGTTTTGTTATTATTTGCTATTATATATTTTAATCATATTTTTGCAGTTATTATCTTGTAGTTACTATTGGTTAGTTTTTTTGCTTTCTCTATTTCTGTTTTCTATAGGCCAAAGGTAAGCATTTCTAATATTTATATATAATTTATTCTTGTTATAGTATTTTTGTTTGATATATATACATTTTTTGTTAAATAAAGGCTCTTATATAAATTTGCAAACTCTTCTTTTTAAGCTAGCTAAATATTAGCAATTTTTTTATAATTTGTTATTGTAAATATTGTCTGCCTAGTATATTGTTTACTATGTAATTAAAGTTTTTAAATATGATTATCTGTATATGTCTTTTCTTATTAAAAACTAATTTTACAATTTTTGTTATATGCTCTTGCTAACAAATTAGTTATTCATATCATTACAAGTGTGTCATCTAAAAAAGTAGTTACAACACTTACTATAAAGTTTTTGCTTTATCTTAATTAACAAATTATCATAAAATCTAGATTTTTTACTATATTTTAAGATCTACAGCTTAAACTTTTGAACATAACTTACTATTGAACATAACTTACTATCAAACTCTGTTTTACTTCTATTGTATCCTCTCTCATTCAATTTTATTAGTTTAAAAATATACTTTTAGTATATTGAATAGATCAAATATCAAACTGATCTCCTATATATAATTACTAACACTCAAATTTAGATAAGTCTTGGCCACTCTAGTTAGTTTGGATCATAGATAAATTAGTTTAAGCTTCTATTCTTTCTATAATTTTTAAAAGTATAATTGTACTTTATGTAAAATTTTAATTAAATACCTAATAAAGATAAAGACATAACCTCACTATTAATATTAAAAAAAAAAGTTAATTATTCAATAATATATATATTTCTATTACAATTAGCTTTGATTATTTAAAGTATATTTATATTTTTATTATATATTTATTATTTCTTTTTATAGCTTTTATATGTTTTTTTTTATTTTTTGTCTATTGATTGATATAAGCAGTTTAGACATTTTTTGAATATCTTTATTGTCTGCAATATATATATTAGTTTTGGTATTATATATATATTATTAATGTATATTAGCTGATTGATAGTTAATTTTTTGTATTATAAGCTTTATATAAATTATTATATGATATTTTTTTTCTTTTTAACTACTAAACTTTTATTTGCTTCTATACTTAACTATACTTTTAACATTTTTGTCAATAAATATTTCTCTTTAACATGTAGCTAAAAGTTATCTATTAACATGAACCTTTTATCTTTTTTAATGCTAGAATTAATTATTAATAGCAATATAAATATTATTAAACTTAAGAATAAGAAAACTATATTAAAATTATATATAAACTTAATAGTAATTTTTTTATATTTAATTTTATAAAAAATTATACTAAGTAAACTAATATTAATTTATAATAAAAGTTTGTAGAACAGGTTTTTCTGATTTTAATAATAATAAAATTATTAAATTTAATTAAAAACTTAGTAAGTTATAGCTTTTTAAAAATTAGATATAAAAATTATTAATTAAATTAACTTATAAGATTATATAAATTAACTAATCAAATTTAGCAAATTTAGCAATCTTGTATTATTCCAAAATTTTTTGAACTAATTTAAAAAAATTTTGTGATATATACAAGTATATATTATTTAAATATAATAATAGTTCAAAATTCTATCATAATAAATAAATTATTTTATTTATATTTTATAAAAGTTTAATAAAAATTAGGTATAATTTAAAAAAGTTTTATTAGTAATATATGTTGATTTTATAAAACTATATAAAAAATATTTTTATATACCTCTTACTCTTAAAAAACCTTTATAAAATCTACACAATTGCTTGCATCTTCTTCTTGCTTTTTGCTATTCAAATTGTATTATCTGTATAAACAACTGCAATTTGTCTTATCTTTCTTACTTTAACTTTATTTATTTGTATATTCAACACTTTATATGCTTTAATTTTGTACTCTAAACTCAAATTATCTTGAATTTTTCTTAATAGTAGATCATAAAATATTTTTTAAACAAATAGAGAAATTGTTTTTTTTTATTTAATTTTATTATTAGCAACAAATATCTTTGTAATTCTAAACTCTGTTATAATGCTAACTTTTTTTCTGTTATATAACTCTAATATAAACTTTATTATTTCTTTTGGCAACTTAATTCTTTGTAATGCTAAGCAAAGTAACTTTATTGATACTAAATCATAGGCATTTTTTATATTTTGTATTAATAGGCACAATTCTTTATTACTTTTTTTATATTTTTTCTTATTATTTTTACTATATAAATTATTTTTTCTGTTAAATTTCTAGATAAGTTAGCAAACTTTAAACTTTTAAGTATTTCTTCTATTATTCTGAACATTTTTTTTATTACTATCTTGGTTAAACACTTACTAAATATCTCTAATAGTATAATTAGTCTAATATTACAGAGCTTATAATTTTAGTTCTTACTTTTAGAAATTGTATATATTTATATTAAATTTTACTTATATAGATATTTTTAAGTTTTAAATAAGTATTTGTAAATTTTCTTATATCTTTTTTGATTAATTTATAACCAATATTAAACAAATCAAAAACAGTTTTATTTTTGTTTTTTTTACTGCTTTTAGCTATATATTAATTAATATTTTTACTTTTAACTTCTTATATTACTCTTTTAACTTTTACAAGTAGTTTATAAAACTTCTTTATTACTTTTTCATTATTAATTATATTTTTCTATTTGAACTGCTTACTAAAGTGTTTTTTTGTTTATTCTAATATTGCATTTGGTTTATTATATAAAATGTAATTATTTTTTTTATGTTTTAGCACTCAGTTAATTTTAATTTTATTGCAAAAGTTTGTCTAGAATATTAGTATTATAGCAGAAAGGCTTTCTTAACTCCTTACTATAACAATAACTCAGTTACAAGAATTTTTTTCAGATTTATAATAGTATCCAAGAGAGAAGTATAGTTCTTTAAACTATTTAGAAATTATACCCTTCTCTAAACAGTTCAGTTAGAACAATACAGCAGTTTATAACTTTATTAACATAAGAGCAATAGACCTTGCCTATAGAAATTACTTTAAAAAAAGAATATCAATATAGTTTATAGATAAAGATAATAACTTTATTAAAAAAATAAGACTATCTATTAGGTTTCTGTTTCTAAGAAATTTTTTTACACTTTACTGAAGTTGCTAAACTAAAAAGTAAAAGAAAAAGAGTGTCTGTAATTTGCTTGACTTTGAAGAAATTTTTAAGATTTATATATTTGTTAACAATCATCAGAATTAAATATCAGAACTATAATAATTATTAAAATAAAGTATAAAGTATTAGGAAGTATTCATATCAGGCTTTAACAACTTTAAAACAACTTGTGATCATTTACTAGTATTCTAATACATACTAATTCTATTATTAATAAACCTAACAAATATATTATAAACTTTAAAATTATTTAACTTTTTAAATATTTTAATATAATATTTGCATTTAACCTATTATATAATATCTTATATAGGTTTAGGTCACAGATTATATGTCTGAGTCTTTATTCTTCATATGTAATTTAAAAGCAAGCTTTTCTTTATAAAAACTTTAATTGAATTTCAATAAAGTTAAAGGCATGGCCTCATCGTTAATATTAAAAAAAAATAATAATATCTTATATACTATTTAAGAAGGATCTATTTTACTTAAATTGAAATTTTTATTATATTCTAAATATTCAATATTCAAAAAACAACTTAAATACTATTGTATTTTTTATTTAGACCATCTTACTATATTTGATAACTTATGCCTTTTAGATTAAAAACATATATTCCTATATATAAACAAAATTTTTAAAGGCAAACAATTATTTTGGTTTAATTACTTAGAAGACTAAACCACAAGTCACTCATATAATCATATTTTCTACTTATATTTATACTTATTTAGTATAAACTCTTATAGTTATTCAACTAAACACTTCTCTTTATATAAAAAAGCATAACTTATTACAATACTTGATAATTAAATTATTATTAGTAAAGCCAAAAAACATGCTTTTTCTTTAGAAACTATTTTTATCATTCATTGGCAATGCTATATAAAATTATAATTTATTTATTTTTATCTATTTCTACTTATTTAATTACAAACATATCCAGGTTGCTCTTTTAACTTCTATACAATTGCTAATAAATATACAATTAATATTCTTATCAATCTCTTTACAAGATTTTTTAATTGAATTAATATATATAACAAAACTTTTAACTTCAATATCAATTATCTTAATCTCATATACTTTATTGCAATTTGACATCTTATTCAAATTTCTAATTCTTCTAATATCAACATTACAATATACTTAATTTTAAGTATTTTTGAATTTGGTATTCTAACAAATAATCTTAAATAAATTGCTAACAATAATACATAATTATTAGAATTTTACTTTTATATAAATAGCTTAGTTGTTAATCTAAGTATTTTACAATGCTTCATGAGCATTAGATAAGTCTAAATTTTAAACAATACTATACTATATATATTTTAAGTTCAAACAAGATATTAGTTTTGTTTATTTAAATCTAAGTTTTACTGCTATCTTATCAGCTCTTATTACTGCTTCTAGAAACTATACTATATATATATATACTAATTTACAGTCTGTAATTTCTAAATATTACAGTCTTTTAAACTCAACTTATATTTTATCTTATACATATACATCATACTTTTTATTATAGAATATACTTATTAACTTTACAAATCATACAATATCTACAAAGTTATTGCTTATTAAATTGATTAGTACAATAATCTTGCAAATCAACTCATATACAATTATTACAATTTATTCTATCTTACTTTTATATTTTACAATATCTATAATTTTGTATATATTTTAAATTTTAAAAACTTCCTCTTAGAACTATCTATGTTATATACATATTTATGCATTATAAGTTATACACAACTGCTTTCAAAATAATATAAAATCTTTAACTAAGTTCATTAACAAGCTACTATTACAAAGTAGATTATTAGCATAGCATAGTATATTATATTATTAATAGTTATTATATATTTATTATTGTATTTTATATTATATTTATTATTAGTTATTAGCATAGTTATATTATAGTATATAGTAGTTAGATAATAGAATCTTAATTGGCTATTAGAAGTGTGATACAAACACATGATATAGAGTAACATCTATGATATAATTATTGTCTTACAAACTGTAAGTATTTCTACACAAGTTTTATGTATCTTGGTACAATTTACTATACCAAATACTATAGTACAAGAATCCCAAGTATTTTTAACATAATCTTCAAGTATCTCTGCACAAATTCCAAGTGCCTTTGCATGAATTCAAGTGCCTAAACACAAGTCCCAAATGTTTCAAGTACAAATGACAAATAACATAAACAATATTCCCAGTTGCCTTTGCACAGTTTTTACTACTCCAAGCACAGTATTATTTAATATTGTTTGAACCTTCATTGTTTCAAGTACAATGATATCTAATGTTGTTCAAACTACCATTATCCCAAATACAGTATCAAGTAATATTGCTCAAATTTCCATTATTCTTACTAGATAAAAAGATATATAAAGAGTACCTTTCATCCTTTCTTGCCAATTCTAAGTTTCTATACTTCAACTCAAACATAATAATTTTTTAATTATAAAGTATGATATTTTCCCTCTAAAGTAATTCTTATAGGCAAAGTTATTACCATTGTGTGTTTTATTGAATAAAGTTAATCTATATATTATTACTATCTTGAACCATTTGCCTGCTACTGTGTAGTAAAGTGAACTACTACACCTTCACTTTGTATATATTTGTAATAATCAATTACTGTACCAGGTGACTTTGTTACTTAGTTGTATTATATCAAGAAGGCTGCAACCCTATAATATTACCTAGCTATATATTAATAATAACTAAAAAATTTTAAACTTTCATATAACTTTTAGTTCTCTACTCTTAAATTTTTTAGAATTAAAATCTTATTAGATGATCATTCTACTTTATATAAATAATATTACTCAGATTTACTTATTTAATATTAATATTATCAAATTAGTTTTCATTTTTATTAATCAATTTGTCTATCTTATTAATTATTATATAATCTTATAGATATTTTATTACAACACACCTTTGACACAAAAATATTTAACACTATATCAAATATTATAGTTAATTTATATAACCAAATTAAGCTATTAAGTAGTATGACTATTTATAGTATATCAAATATACCTTTAATTTTTTTAACTCTAATATGTCTAATACCAAATGAACTTATTAATATTATTACAAACTTGTTATCCAAAAAAGTAACTATAATACTTGTTAAGACCCAATATACAAGGCAGACTATGGTACCTTGCATAGCTGTAAGAGTCAAACATATAATAATTGATCTTATAAAAGACAATTTTGAAAAATTATTTACAACATCTTTAATTTTTTATAATTTTTATACATGTTTTAACAAATTACTTCTTTATTACAATTTACTATGTTTTCTTTATAATCAAACTATTCAAACTTTAATTTAATATATTAACAAATATAACAACAACAAAACTATATTTAGTATTATATTTTTTATTAATTCATCTTATAATAAATCTATATATACCTTTCTAATAATACTCTTTTATCTGATTATATTATTATTGCTCTATATCTTGTCTTTATATTTTACAACCTACTTCTTAGATCTAATTTCTTTAATTCTACCTCTATTATATCTAATCTATTTCTTAACAATTATTCTTTAACTCTTTTTAATTGCAATTTTTCTCTATTTTTATCTAATTTATTCTTACATCATCTTTATCTTAATATTGCTATATATAAAGTTAGAGGCTTTAATGAACTTATCAAAAGAGAAGCCTGGCAAGACTATAGTCTTAATCATGACATATTTATTGCAAGCATTATAGAAACTAAAATTTCTGATAAAACTAATCTCTTCTTTTGCAATAATAACTTTTTTATCTACTATTAGTCTAACTCTCCTACTTATATTAAAAGCACTGATATTATAATTTGCAATTATCTTAAACCTCATATTTATAGTATTTATACTTATTTTGGAAGTGCTATAGTACTTGATATTTTTTTTAAAGTAATATTAAGCTTTATATCATCTTAGTATACTTGTTATCAATTGATATCACTACTTGTAATTAAACTCAAAATACTGTTGATAACTGAATCCACTCTATTATTCTTGATGATTTTAATATATAAGACAACACTTACAGTTCTTCTTTTAAATATAAACTTATTAATTTTCTTAATAACACCAATATATATGATATTAGAGCTTACTTTAACAACAAACATTTTATCTGGTCTAACAATAATAATAGTAGTTATATTGATTACATTTGGACTAACTAATTTAATATACAATTTCTTCTTTTTACAGTCTTAATAACAGTTAAATCTTAACTTTCAGTGATCATCTAATTTTTTCCTCTATATGGACATTCCTACATGCTTACAGCAAACCCTTATATAAACATACTAGTATTAGTTATCTCATCTTTAACTACAAGTTTATATTACAGAAGACTAAGAATCTTTTGCAAATACTTTATTTCAACAACTCTTATTATATAAAACTCCTATTAATAGTAAAACTGATAAAAATATTGAAGCAACTTGGCACAAAATTTAATGCTTTATTATTTATTCTATTATTCATATTATCACTAATAAAGTTTCTTATAAATGTAGCTACTATTATTAATACTTACTTCACAGTACCCTATTACATCTATCTTTTAAAAAACTTACTCAACATTCTGACATCTTTAACATCAATCAAAATATCTTTCAAATTAACAAACAGTTACAATGTAATCTTTAACTACTTAACTTCACCAATTCATCTTGTATTTAACTATAGCTTCAACATGCTTATTCTATCTAAAAACAACTCTTTCATGCTCATCATCTTGAAAACATTCTTCTACTTCAACAACAAATCAACAAAACTACTAACAAAAGATGTGTTATTCTTATAACATATTCTACTCAAACTATCAATAGCATCTTTAACTTCTATCATCAACCTGTTTATTTCTCTAATATAAAACTGTTTAATAAGCTTATAACTGATCTATTACTCATTAAACAGTATGTTTGATCATATTTTCATAACTAAACTGTACTTAAACCTATTAATAAAACTTTTTTTAATAATTTTTGACAACAACACTATCTTTTACTTCATTATATCAACTCAACCTGGTACTAATCTCTTAATTCTTCTATTACAAATGAAGAACTTTCTTAAACTCTCTCTTAGCTTTCTAACAACAAAGTCTGTAGTCCTATAGGCATTAGTTATGAAATGCTCAAACATATTAGCTCTGAATGCACTTTTGTTATTATTAGTCTTTTTAACTATTACCTTCTTGAAAATAAAATTTTTGAGCAATGGAAACATAGCAAAATTTATTCTATTCTCAAATGTAACTTCTTTAATAGTAATCTTAATTTTACTCAACCTATTAGTTTTATTAAACATATTTACAAACTATATACTAAAATTCTTATAAACAGACTAAGCACTATATTTTCTTCTAATCCTATTCTTTTATCTTTTAATTATGTTGCACTTCCTAACAATAATATTTCAATTTCTATTCACATCTTCAATAATCTTATTAAAAATGCTACTTGCAATTATAAGAACATTTGGTTACTTTTATAAAATATGAGTAAAGTATATGATTCTGACAACTTTATTTTTTTTAAACATTTATTTTCTTGCTTGGCACTCTCTTCATCTATTATTAATATTTTCTCTGATCTTCTAACTAATTGTCACAATCAAGTTATCACTAATCTTGACCTTACTCTCTCATATCCAGTTTACAATAGCATTGACCGAGATGAAACTATTACTTTTTTATTATGGTGTATATATTATAACCTACTTATCTTATATATATATGTATAAATACCTGGTTATTTTACAATCCTCTTGAACTACTAATCTCAAACTCTAAACATTCAACTTATTACAAAAACAATGCTTTGTTTTGGCATATATGAATAATACTTTTTGAATTGCTTTATTACAAACTGAGCTTTCTAATATATTATCTATAGCTGAATCATTTTATGCTATAGCTAATATTCAAGTCAATCTTTTAAAATTTATTCTGGTTACCAATAACCCTTCATCTCACTACACTTCTATTTTTTATAATAATTATTTTCTTTTACTTCACTTTTCTAAACAACTTTTTAAATTTTTAGATTGCTGATTCACATTGAACAATAGGTAATCTAAACAAACAAAACTGCTTATTACTAAATCCTCTCAACTTATTCAAATTGCTAAAACCAAATATATTACCAACTTATATGCTTATTATATTATTAACAATTATTATTCCTATTCTTAAATATTGTCTTTAAAACATTGTAATTAGTCAGTCTACTTGCAATAAAATCTTTACTTAACATATTAGTCTTATTAAACTTAAAGCTAAACTTTGTTATACAAAACCCTTTAGTAATCTTTTACATTTCTAAATCTATAATACAAACATATCTGAGATATTTAATTGCAATATTATATTTCTAACCTTCTTAAAAACTTAATAATCCTAATTTATTAGGCACATTAAGTTGCATTCAAATTTAACAGTTACAAAACAACCTTTGGTCTTTTACCAATATCTTCTTATATTTTAATCTAATTATTGATAGTTCTAACTGTCTAACTACAAATTTTAAAATTATTTAGCTTATTAAGCATATTGGCTAAATATTTTTCACTAACCTAATTTATAATATTTTATATATTTTAAATAATAAAGTTATCTCTTAAATCTTTTCTTTCCTCTTATTTCAAATATTTCATCTTTAAAAAACAACTTAGATATCACAAACTACTCTTACTTAATCAACTTATTACATATAATAATTCATGCTTATTACACTAGCAATATATTTCTTCTAAACTAAACAAACTCTTTAAAGATATTATATCTCAATGGTTTACTACTCTTGAAAACATTACTACAAGCCATTTCTATTAATATACTCTATCCCTTAAATTGTATTGCATGCAAATTTGTCTGCATCTTTTTTTTAAAAATTAATTTTTATAATAAAATTTTAAC
>CAJVQA010008031.1:0-13304 GCA_910591915.1 Cetraspora pellucida | reverse complement strand
AAGTTACATGTGTGGCTAGTTGCATACTTACCTTGTACAAGTCATATGTAATGCATTGACCAAAAACACAATAAAGGCGGTAGCTACAGATAACATCGGCTTTAACAAAAAAAAAAAAAAAAAAAAAAAAAAAAGAACCAAAACAATAATCTTTGAAATTTGTTTTAAAAGTTCTAAGGTTTGAATTTTAGATGTTATAAATATAAATAAAAAAGATATTCTAAAATAGGATAACTTTAAATAGTCTAAAAGGTAATCTTGTTAAGTTGTAGTTTGTAAATTAATTTTAGAATTGTAAATAATATTAATAACAAAAAAATATTTAATGTTGTAAATAATTTAGAACAAAAATATATAAAAGACTTTTTAAATAGTTTATAGTATGTTTATAATATGTGTTATAATATAAGTAATAAAAAAATACAGTTAAAAGGGATAAGAACTAAGTAAGAAAATTAAGTTTTTCAAAATTATCAATAAATTTTTCAGAAATTCAGTGAATTTTCTAAGTTTTTTTAAAGAAATTTGAAAAAATATTAGATATTCAAATATTTTTAAGATTAGTAAAAAGTAAAGCTTTAGTAAATTTTCTAAAATTAACTAATAAAACTTCAAAAAAAGGTTAAATAAAAGTTCAAAGAATAATATGATAACTTAATAAGTTTTGGTTTGTTAAAGATGAAATTTATATTGAAATAATTAACTTAGTAAGCTAAAAGTTTTTTTTAATAAAAGAAGATAGATTTGTTTAGTAGAATTTAAAAAAAATAAAAAAGTATATTTTTTAAAAAATGTTAATTTGTATATAATATTGTAATTAGAATTTGATAAATTAGTATAGTTAGAAGCAGAAAGTTTAGTATTGTTAGTTTACTTAAAAATAAAAAAAAATATAATTAAGTATAAATTTAAAAAAATTAAAAGAAGTATAAAAATAATTTTATTAAAATATAAAAGTATGTTGTATTGAAAAATTAAATATAAAGAAGATAGTGATCCTAGTATAATAGTTGGATTATTATTCTTCAAACAGTAGATTCAGAGTTCAAAACTTACTAGTGACAGAATTTTAAAAAATGGTCCTATTTTGGTATCTTGGATAAGATATTTGAGATTATAACTCTGTAATTCTAGTTATACAAAAACTAATTTTGGAAATATGTAATCTATAATACAAAATTTTAGATGTTCCATTATTCTAGCATCATGTGGCTATTATGGTGATATGCAGTATTCATAGTATATAATAATATTTTGTTACACTGAAATATACTGTAGTAAGATGTGTTTGTTATACTAAAGTTATGGTATTATGATTTTGATATCTGTGAATATATGTATATTTAAAAAGTGAATAAAAAATATAAAACTTCAAAGCTAAAACTATTTAGAAATCTCATTTAAGTTGAAAACAGAATTTTAAGGCAATCCAAGTTAATATTAGTTCTAAAATTCAATATATTATATAATTTTAATTTTAAGATAGATAAGTTTATGATGTTGAGTTAATGCTCATATAAATAATTTAAAATTTAGAATAGAGTAAATTAATCTTTAAATAAATATATGGGAATTAGTCTTTAAAAATAAATAAGTGAGTTAATCTTTTAAATAAATAGAGCAAATACTGTACAGATTTAAGTATCATGGATTCTTTAGCAGCTGAAAGCAATATGAAAAAAAATTAATAGACTACTATGTTATTTTAACTTATGACCAAATAAGGCAATTGAATTAATAGATTCATAAAAGTGATTACTAAAGTCATGATTAGGTATTTGATAAATAAATAAATAGATATACATATAATAATACATAAAATGTTTTAAGAACATAACTGATTTCAACTGTGACACAATAAAGAGTTTATTTAAAAAGTTTAGTTTAAATAAGAATTTTAAATTAAAAATCAAAACAAAAATATAGTAAAATAGTTTTATAAATAATAATAATAATTAAATAAAGTTTATAGTCTATAGCTTTATAAATAAATGAGAATTATATGTTTAAATAAATATTTTACTTTCTTTAAATATATGCACTTAACTTATTTTTAGGATGGTCCTGATAACATAATTCAAGAGGTCTGCTGTATAAATAATGAGTTTAATATACAGTATTTTTAAATCAATTTTTAATTAATATAATTAAATCAATACCTATATTGATAAGTATTCATAAAATGCACTTGCTCTATAGTAACTATAACTATAAGTAATAGAAGTTTAAGTAATTGGCATTTTGTGTATGTGTTTTTCTTATGTTCATTCTCTTGCATTTGCTATCTCATGTTTACTATCTAACTTTTACTATTTCATGTTTACTATCTCACTTTTACTATCTCGTATTCACTCTTTTGCTATATTAAAGTTGGTAGCAATAATTATAACATGTCTTCTGAATAACTAAAATACAAACACCTAATAATATGTTTTTTGAATTAAATATGCCTGATAATATGTTTTTTAAAATAAATACATTCTATAATAATATGTTTTTTGAGTTAACTAAAGATACAACCAATGAATTAGCTGAAATAGAAATAGTTAATAATATGTCTTTTGCAATAGCTAAGACAAAAACATCCAATTATAGGTTAGAAAATCTAGAAATAACAAGAAAAAGTTATTCCTGAAAAATGGCACCAAAAACTACTTACCTTGCAAGTAGAACAACTGAAAGTATACATGAATATAGAAATAGTCTTAGAAAAGAAGCTTATATATATAAAAAGGTCATCCACTCCAATAAGCATATTTTATAGTGATGTTCATGAGATCAAGAAACTTATGCATGACAGATGGCTGCTGAAACTATTGAACAAGCTGAAGAATGAAGAGCAAAGTACAGAAAAATAAATAATTATGCTTCTTATAAAGTCTATTTGGATTAATATAACAGTAGTGTTGTACTATTGCATAATTTGGATTATATGAATGTTAAATGTCTATATTGTGGTGCTTTACATTGAAAAGATAAAAAAGTTTCTAAAATGGTAAAGAAACCAATCTATAGCACATGCTGTGCAAAAGACAAGGTGCATTTACAACCATTGGTCTTAACTCCTTCAAATTTACTTTTTCTACTAACTGAAAATAATGCACATGCACGAAATTTTTAAATCAAAATCTATATATACAATTCAATTCTCACATTTACATTAATAAGTGCAAAGATTGATGAGCAAGTAACAGAAACTAGCAGTATATACTCTTTTCAAATCTATGAAGAAATGTATTACCAAATAGGTACACTTTTACCAAAAATCCTGTATGCCTGAAATTTTGTCAAATTTATCTGTATAATACAGATGAATAGCAATTATATAGGCAACATATTATGCCAGATTTGGACTCTTCTGTACTAGCTGAACTTCAAGAAATGCTTTATAAAGTAAATCAATATATGCATATTTTCAAACAAATGGCACAGTTGTTGCATGAAAATCCATCTTAAGAACTAAAAATGGCAATAATTAAAGCACATTATGAACAACAATATGTTACACCTACCATATCAGAAGTTGCAGTGCTAATGGTTGGAAATGGTGAAGATCAAGAGCCTTTGAACTGTAATATAATTTTTCACAAACAAAGTGGTGATCTGCAACAAATTTATCAATTTTATTCTTTTTATAGCCCATTGCATTATGTGTTACTTTTTCTATATAATAAGCCTAGATGGCATTCAAATATTTTTGCACATAAGGTACTAAATAAACAATTAAATAATTATGGTAAAGTTTTTGATAATTTAAACACCTCTGAAGACTATTGTAAAGAAGAAAGTTCAAAACATATAACAATGATGCAATACTATGCATATCAGTTGCAAGTTCATAGATATGAATCACTAAAAACATTTTCTCTTCACAGAACCAGTTGTCTGTTTCAGCAATATATTGTAGATAGTTATGCATGCATTGAACAAAATCATCTCAATTATTTAAATTCAAATCAAAAAAAAATCAGAGCTAAACTATATAATAGATTGCAAGATGCACTTACAACTAATAATAAATTTCCACAAAATGGGGCTTGCATTAGTCAAAGAATTGTTCTTTCATTAAGTTTTGTTAGTGGACTATATCATATACATCAACTTTACCAAGATGCTATGACTATTGTTAGGCATGCAGATAAACCAGACTTATTTATTACAATGACATGCAATCCAAGCTAGGAAAAAATCCAAACAGCTTTGTTGCCTAGGCAAAGTGCACATAACCATCCTGACTTCTGTGCACATGTTTTTAATATGAAATTGAATACTTTGCTAGATGATATATTAAAAAAAGAAATTTTTAATAAAGTAAAAGCATATATCTATGTTATTAAAGCACAAAAGTGTGGCCTATAACATGTATATATGTTCATAATGCATGCAGATAAAAACAAACTATGTACTACAGATGACTATAATCTCATTGTATCTTCTGAAATTCCTAGTATTTAGATGAATATTTAACATTATTAAAAGTATAATGCATGGGCCCTGTGGTCTACTAAACATGAGTGCACCATGTATACAAAATGAAAGATGTTTAAAAGGATTTTCTAAACCATTTTAGGCAGTATCTAGTGAAAATGAAAATGGATACCCTATATATCACTGATGTAATAACGACTAATTGTAGAAGTCAAAGGTGTTTAACTAGACAACTGTTAGGTTGTATTACAGAATATTTATCTTTGCAAGAAGTTCAATTGCTATATCAACATTGAGATTTATTCTTCTATTCACAGACAGTGAAATACCTTTTTAAATACATTTACAAAGGGCATGATTATGCAACTATAATAATTAGTAATAATGAAAATTTAAATGCTGGCTCAAACAAGCCTAAATAAGATTTAACAATATCTAAATGCCCATTATGTATTAGCATCAGAATCTTTCTGGTACATTATGTACTATAAAATGCATAATAAAACACCTGATGTTATTAGACTAAGTATATATTTACCAAACCAATATTTAATAATGTTTTCAGATAATGAAGCATTAGATATAGTCTTACAATAAGCAAATAATCAACAAATAATCTTGATAGCATGGTTTTAAGCAAATAGTAACCCTTCTTTATCAGATCTGACAAAAAACTATACATATGCACAATTTTTACATAAGTTTGTTTTTGATAAGCAAGCAAAGAAGTGGAAATTGCATAAACATAAAAATGCTATTGGGCATCTTTATTTTGTATATCCAGGTGCAGGTAAATATTATTACTTATGCATGCTCCTTAATGTTGTATGTGGAGTCCAATCATTTAAACATCTGCATACTGTAAATGGTATTGAATATCTAACATTCAAAGATGCATGTCATGAAATGAATCTTCTTCAACATGACTTAGAATAGGATCAATTCCTTAATGAAGCATCAAATATACAAACTAAACAACAATTATGGCTTCTATTTGCAAACATTTTAGTTAATTGTTATTCTATGAAACCTAAACATCTATGAACAAAACACAAAATTGCTCTTAGTGATAACATTTTATACTGAACTTGACAAGTAACACAAAATCAAAATCTTCAGCTAACAGAAGAAATTAAGAATCATGCCTTTTGTTTATTAAATAATATCTTAATACAACAAAGAAAATCTTTGAATGATTTTTTTAATATGCCAGTTCCTATTACAATAAATGAATCAAGAAATTCCTTAATAGAAAATAAGTTAAACTATACTTATAAAATACTTATTGAATTTGTTGACCAAAATGAAAAACTTTTGAACTATAATCAACAAAACATATATAAAGATATTTTACATACAGTTGAACAAAATGACTCTATATGCATTTTTGTAGATGGACCAACTGGCACTAGAAAGACCTTTCTTTATTTAATTTTATTAGCAAAAATTTGTTCTCAAAAAAATATTTCATTAGCCATTGGTTCCTCTGAATATGCAGCATTACTGCTCAATAGTTGAACAGCACATTCATTATTCAAAATTTCTATTAATCTTAATAAAAACTCTACATGCAACATATTAGCACAAACAGATCTTGCTGAGCTTTTTAGACAAGCAACACTAATTATCTAAGATGAGGCTCTAATATTACATTGTTATGTTTTTAAAGCAATAGACTGTACTATGCAGAATATTATAAGTAATAATGAACCTTTTGGTAGTAAAATTATGATGTTTGGTGGCAATTTTAGACAAGTTCTTTCAGTAGTTCCAAAGGTGAATGAGAAGATATTATTAATGCAAGTCTGAGTAACTCTTGGCTATGGCAGTATGTTAAAGTAAAAAAATTAACAATTAACATGTGCTTACAAAAAATGCATAACTTTTCAGACACAGATGCCCAAAAAGAATTTGCTGACTAGCTACTAAAACTTGAAGAATGTATTCCCAAAATTATACCTGATACCAATTATATATCCTTATCAACAGAAATTATACTTAAATGTGATAGCTCTCAAGGATTAATTGATTTTGTATTTCCAGAACTACAAGTATGATATCAAAATGCTGCATATTTAATTGAGAGAGCAATTCTTGCTTCAAAGAATAAAGAGGTTGACATACTTAGCTCAGAAGTACTTTTTCAATTTTCTGATGAAGAAACAACATATTATAGTGCAGATTCTATAGATCAAAACTCTGAAATATATAATCCTAACTAAGAAGTACTCTATTCAACTGAATTTCTTAATTTATTAAAATTTAGTGGTCTACTGCCTCATGTATTGTTACTTAAAGTTGGTGCATCTATTGTATTACTATGTAATATCAATACAGCTAAAAGACTTTGCAACAAAACAAGATTAATTATTAAAGCACTATAAAAACATGTTATAGAAGTAGAACCTCTAAGTGAACCTTTACTTTAATTAGACAAAGAGTATTTTTGCCTAGAATAATACTATCTCTCACCAATGTATTACTACCATTTGTTCTGAAGCATTGCCAATTTCTATGTCAGCTTGTCTTTGCAATGTCTATCCACAAATCTCAAGGGCAAACTATAAACTATCTTGGACTTTATATCCCAACTTCTGTCTTTTCTCATAGACAGTTATATGTTGCATGCTTGAGAGTTACATCTTTACAAAGATTGCGCATCTTTTTTGGAAAAACAGAATTTTCTAAATGTACTAAAAATATTGTATACACTGAAGTGCTTCAGTAAGAATTTTTTTGATATATATGTCAATATTTGTTTAAAACAATTCAATATTAAAAAAAAATACTGATTATTATTCACTAAAAATTCAAAACATTAATTTATATATAGCTTTAATAGCTAAATAAGTTGGTTAGATAATATTACTGTATAAGTGAAAGGACCTTAAATTAAAATATTGCATTAATAAGATATACAATATATGTTTTATATATTATAAAATCAGAGCTTAATAACTCTTTAAAATTATGCTATTACAGATTATGAGATAAGTGTTATGTGTTACTATTATTAAAAAAGCAATAGTAATATATATAGTGAATTTAATTAGAATAGTAACTGAATAAATTAAGAAAATTTGGAATAAATAGGAGTTAGAAACTATAAAATAAATAATAAGAGGGATAAAGCAGCAAGCCTTATAAAAAAAGAAATTTAATAGCAAAAAGTTAATGAATAAAAAATTTAAGTCTTATTAACAATTTTAAGGGTTATGCAAGTACTACTCATATAAATTATATAATTCAAAATATTTAAGCTGAATTTTAGATCAAAATAAGTTTTAAGAATTTTTTAAAAATTCAAAAATTAATTATAAATTATCTTTGGTTTTATCTGCTAATTTTTATAATTTAATATTTTGTAGATCGAGTTCTTGGAAGCTTTATTAAAGTTTAAAATGTAAGTTAAATATTTAAATGTTTTTTGGCTCTATTCTATGTATATATATATATTTTTTTTTTTTTTTATAAACCTAATCAGAGAGACGCCTGATAGTGTAATATCTATATTTTTTTTTTTCAAGTATACTCATATTGCCCTACTATTATTTAAATAAAAATCATAAAGAATTTTTCTTTCTTAATCTTGCAACTCTAACAAACTAAAGCTGTTATTCTCCTCTAAGTACAAATCCAAAAATTTTATCAGGTAAATATTTTTCAACATGTCTAACTAATAATACTTAATTTGGAACAATATATATATATAACTAATATAGTTATAGTAAAATTTATACAAAATTACTAAATTAATAAATGTACTTTATTTTTTAGGTTTAGACTGATATCAATATATTCAAACATTGCCAAATTTGTAAATTGTATTAGTATTGTATACATCTTAAACTACCCTAGTATCATTAGAAAATCACTACCATCATGTAATAATAAATGAAAATAAGCCAATAATAAACCTCACTTTAGTTTAATATTATGCAATCAGAAAATGCAAAACAATTGTTATTTGATAAAAAACCACCTTCACATTATAGCACTTTGCAATAAAGTATGTCATTTGCAGATCATTATGTCATGTGAAATTGCAAAAAATTGGCAATATTAGCAGATTTTTTAATTCTCCAACAATTTTAAAGATTTTAAACAATATATACAATAGTTTATTAAAATATATAATTAATATAAAATCTAAATCTCTGAAATTTCCAACTACTATCATTACAAAAATTACAATACCATACTTTATTGCAAAGTGCTATAATGAAAAGTTTTATTTGAACAATTTTACTATTAAATTTTCTAAATTTTAATTTTAACACAGATTCTAACCTTACTAAGAAGCATAAAAAAATTCTGTGCCAGTTGGTGATGCAGCAAAATTTTTTAAAGTTTATTAATGTTAGGGTTAACATCTAGAATAAAGTTAAAATCCGAATAGTTGTGTAGTAAAATTGCTCAAGAAAAATTTTTTATTAGAGCACTAGAAGTGATTTTTTATATAGGTTTTAAGAAATAAGAAATTTTTAACAAAAATAAACATTGTTTTGATTGTATTATGTTATACTTGATTCTTGAAATATGATTTGTAGATCAACAATATGCACCATAATAATTAACAAAACCTGGCATAGAATTTTTTTGTATTACTGGAAAAGATTATGATCATTTGAACAATTGTCTAATTGTTATCTGGTTGCATGATTGCAAAGCTATTTTAGGGTTAGAGTAGATTAGCAAAGTGCAATAACAAAGAAATTTTAACTCAAAATTTTGCAAGATATTTTTTTTGTTAAAATTCAGAAAATAATTTCATAAGCAAAATTTCAAGTTTCTTAAAAAAATCATGTTTTTATATTATATCTGATTTTAAAATTTAATTTTTTAGTAAGCATAAATATTTTTAACTTTATAAAACTAATAAGTCTTTAGTCAAAAAAACATACTTTATAATCAAAACTTACTAATAAAAATTTATTTTTACATAACATATTTAAATAATTATTTACAATAGTGCTAAAATTAAAAAATAAATTAAAAAATAAATCATGTTATATATATATATAGCATACATAAAATTATATATTTATATAGCATATTAATCAAAGTTTAAAATCTTATTTTTAATTAAATGTAACCTATCATTTAGTGACAGGTCCAGTAGCTTGTATTATATAAATAAATATAAAAATATATATTCTATAAGAAGTTCTGTTTAAAAATCCCAAATAGAAAAATAGTACAATTTTTGACAATATCACCTATAAAAATTTTGACAAAGAAGGAAATCTGGGGTCAAGTAACTTATATAGGCAAGAATCTCTAAGTAAAAGAGGTCCACCAATCTGAATACTGATTAATTTGAGCATAAAATCATATTATGCAAAGCTTACTAAATTGGTAGTATGAAAAGACTTGCAAAAATAAAACAAGGCATTGTTAAGATTGTAAAAATAGATACTAGAGTTGTATAAACTTTACAATAGTATAGCAGTTTAATGGTTAGCTCTGATTGCAAGTATTAATTCAGCTATAGTGAGTCCAGGTCAGATGTAAATAGGAATACAGAAGGTTTTAGAAGGTTTATTTTGAAAATAAATTAGTTTTAAGTTTGAAATAAAGATCAGAATGTTGTATAGATTATAGGTTCAAAAAGTTTAAATAGTATGCCTAAACAGGAATATTAGGCATAGCAACTAATAGAAAACTCTTAGGTGGACTTTTTAAATAAGTAATATAAAAAAGTTATATATATCTACCTATACACTATTTATTGACTAATTTCTTATTAAAATTTCTATTCAATATTCTATTTATATAATCTGTTAAGTTTATATTATAACACTTTAAAGATTTCAATATTGTTTTCAACAATAGTCTACTATTGCATCTAATATTAACTAGAAAGCCTCTTGGCTTTACATTAATAATAACTAAAAAGTTTCTAACTTTGCTTACAGTTTTTATTTCTCTATTCTAAAAACTTTTTGTATTAAAATTCTCTTAAATAAACTACCTGTTCTTTATACTCTTCACCAATGTAATCCTTCTTACTCTTCTTTTTGTTATTAATGCAATCAAACTAATTCTTTATTACACTAAACTCTTTGTTCTTTCATTCAAACAATTTATTACTTAATCTTTAACTTTTTTAATTGCATCTTAAATGTAACTACTCTTAACATGTTCACTAACCTTGTTTCTAATCTACATTAAGAAATTCTTACACTTAACAGTTTTAAACTGTACAACTTTTTTCTCATATACTATTTTTTATTTTTACTTTATCTGACCTAGTTCTTATCAACCTTATTTCTACTATTTATAATACTTTTATTTCTTATCATATATCTACTTCTCTTTCTATTAAATTTCTTTTTCAATTAAACTAACAAATATACTGTACAAATAAATATGAATCTTATATTGTATTTCATGTTTAGCACAGTTTCAAATTATATTTTCTTCAAACTTAACTATAATTCTCTTTCTAGATTATCATTACCTTCTATTTCAATACTACAAATTATTACTAAAATTGTTCTTTGGACTATTCAATAGATTAAATATCATACTCCTTTTTGATATATTATTACTAATTTCCAAATCTAGGTGAGCCTTGGCCACTCTTATAAATTTAGATCACAGATTATATGTCTAAGTTTTTATTCTTTATATGTAATTTAAAAGCAAGCTTTTTTTTATAAAAACTTCAATTGAATTTCAATAAAGTTAAAGGCATGGCCTTATCATTAATATTTAAAAAAAACAATATTATAAATTAATATTATTTAATAATAAACAAAAAATTAATACAAAAAAGACTAAATTAAATTATATATATGTTTTTAGACTTTAATTAGAACAAATTAATAAAATTAAATTTAATAGTCTATAATAAAAAAGTATAAACTATTTAAAGATATTAAGAACTTAATGCAATTAAAGAATAGTAAGCAATTTCAAATTAGCTTTTAGATTTATTTAAAGAATAAGTATTACAAACAATTAATAAAAATAATAATATTTTATTTAAAAAATTAATTTTTTTTATAAGTATATAAGAGTTTCATATTAATTATAAAAAATTAAATAGCAAAAATAATAAATTATAAAAATATATACTGATTATTAGTTGTAATTGAACATAATTTACAATGAAAGTAAAACATCATTTCAACACAACAACAAATTAATTTTTAAATATTAAGTTTTGTTTCTATTTATATAATTGATTTAAATTATTATTGGTTTAAAACTATTTTACAAAAATAATAAAATTATAAAAATAATTAATAATTTAAAAATTATACAAAAGTAACAAGTTTAATTAAAAATGCTACTTATTAATTAAATAAAAATATTCTTATATATACAGTCATCCCTCCATATAGTCACCTTCTATATAATTACATCATATGTAATCATATTTATGTTTAGGCTAAGCTATGATTTAATTTATAAGAAATAGCCCTCCATATAAGCACAACTTCTTTATAAGCACATTTTTTTAAAAAAATTACTATATGCCTAACTGTGTAATTATGTGAGAGGATGACTGTATTATATCAGCTTAGTTAAAAAAAGAAGTTATTAATTATATAAATTCTGTATTACATTTTCAAAAATTTTAAAGATAAGAAAAATATAAGACATAAAATAAAACATGTTATAATACTTTTATATTATTAAATAATTTTACAAATTTATATAATTTTAACTATTATTTTATTCTTTTATTATATCTTGGCATTAAAAGTATAATTTATTAAAAGTAGCTCTAACTTTATTAATTACAAATTTAAATAATTTTATAAATAAATTTATTAATTAAGATAGTTGAAGATATAAAATCCAATTATATTTTTTAAAAGATTAGAAGTTTTTAGCATTTTGCTTAAAATATAAAATAGCTAATTCATATTATTTTAGTTTTTAGTACTTAATTTATAAAAATAAGAATAGAGTTCAAACTTATAATTGGAATATTTCTAAAAGTATTATAAATATACATACTAATTATTTAAAATTTTTAAATAATAAATATTTTTTTCTATTTTATATAATTTTACTAATATTAAATTATAAATAAACTTATGTTTTATCATAAATTACTGATTGGTTATAGTTAATTTTAATGACTAAAGTTACAAAATACAAAAATTTAACAAATTAGTTAAAAAATAAAATAAATTAAAATTAACTTTTATTAGTAAAAAAATCAAGAAAATAACCTTTTTTTTTTCTTTTTTATTTATATAATGTTCAAGTAAAAACTTTTTACATATAAAATTATAAGTTCTAAAATTAAAGATTTCTAAACTATATTTGTGCTACAAATTGGCATTCAATATGATATTACACCCCCTATTTCCTATGAATGCTATAGCTAACTATTCCAAATTCAATTCTAGCTAGGATATGTTGGAGAAGACCTTTAAGTGATTGTCTAAATATTATTATAAAAGATTTAATATTTATAGTTTGAGGAGAGATTATTATATTGTTTGAAGGATTTGATAATGTTGGTAAGTAAATTTTAGTGCATTTAGATTTTGATGTAATGTTGCAAGATATTTCCTATTGATGTTAGTATGTGCTATAAGTAAACCAGAGATCTTAATAAAACCAATTTAATATATTGTTTGAAAGCTGAAGTAGAAGGACATCAGTTTGTTTATTAATAAATGCTTTTATATTATCATAAATAGTTGAAGAAAAGGTCCCTATAATAATATGTAAAATATGTTTGAATTGAAGATTTGGTGTGTTGAGTGTGAAATTTAAAAGAATATTAAGTAAGGTTGTTGAGTTTATATTGGTAATTTTTAGTAATATTATAGTATCTTGTATTGTATTTTTGATTAATTGTAGAATGTTTGTAGTATTGCTAGAGCATAAAAATAAATGAAGAGTAT
>CAJVQA010008030.1:0-13304 GCA_910591915.1 Cetraspora pellucida | reverse complement strand
ATAATATGAGCTTGACAGATAGTATAAATAGAGTGTCAAATAGGAATTTCAATAGAAAATTGGTCAATAAATAGAGTATAGACAGGATTATAAGGGTTGTTAGTTAAGAATATTAGAAAGAGTAGAATTTGGTGACAATAAGCAAGTTGGTCAACAAGATTATTAAATGGATCATCTTAGTGTACAGTAACTTGGTGAAAAGTAAGCTAAATGTTATATGAGTTAATGAAGTTGATAAGAGTTTGCCAAATAGAGAAGTATAGAGTATGAGTATGATAGAGTTTAGATGCTGATAGGCAGATATTATGATATTTGGAAATAACAAATTGTGAGTCTATAAAGATATGGACAAAACAGTTTCTAGGAGCAGTTATAATTGCTAAGAGAATAGCAAGAATTTTAGTTTTAAAGAAACATGGCCAAAGTTTAACTTGTGCCTGAAATAAGTAAATAGTTGCAGAATTATCAACTTGAACCCAATCTATGCCCATAGAGCATTGAGAGGTACCAAGCTCAATAACAGAACCATCAGTATAAAATGAAATAGTGGTTAAGTTATAATTAAATCTTAGAATTTGTTATAATGATTGTATACAAAGTTATACAGATAAGTGTTCTGATGATATGCTTATAGCAAGGCTAATGTTGTACAATTATAATGATAGGTTAGTGAAAGTGAAAAATAACTGGTATATACAAAATTCTATACTTTTTGATTTTGTCAAAAGAAACTTCATCAGGAAAATTTTAAAAGAGATATATATCGATAGTAATCCTTATATTTCTATCAATATATAGCACCCATGTTGGGTATTATCATTAGTGATTTGTAGCAATATATATCAAAAATTCATTAAAATTTCTTAAACTTTGAATTTAATTTTCTTGATAACTAGTAATTCAAATTGGCTCAAATTTTTATTGTAAATAATAAATATGTTCAACTATAATATACTAAAGTTTCAACCAATTTAAATTGATAGTTCTTGAGAAATTACTTGTAAACAATAGTTAATTTTTTTAAAAAATTATGTATCTTTACAAGTGATTTCTCAAGAACTATTAATTTAAATTGGTTGAAACTTTAGTATATTATAGGTAAACATATTTATTATTTACAATAAAAATTTGAGCCAATTTGAATTACTAGTTATCGAGAAAATTAAATTCAAAGTTTAAGAAATTTTAATGAAATTTATAAAAATCAGTACTAATTGATAATAATTATAATTAGTTATAATCATTATATATCAATTATCGTTATATATCGTTAGTGATATATATCGATATATAGCAATTTAATTGATATATAGCGATTATTTTTAATCAATATATATTGGTTAAATGCTATATATCGATATAAATCTGCTTAAAAATTTTGCTGATGCTAAAATGTATAGAAGATTATATGAAGGCTCTTCAAATCATATATGATTAAAAACTAATAGAGAAGTATTTTTTCAACAATATTATTTCAATTATTGTGAACTGGTCTGGGTAGTTTATCATTCAAAAGGCTATTATACACTGGCTTCTTCTTAATAACAAAGTTATTTCTTCATTTGTTTTAGCATTTTTGTCTATAATGGAACCACTTCATATTTTCATAAACATTCATAAACTAATTTATATAAAAAATTTATTTCTATTCAATAATGTTTATAAAGACATATTTGGAAAAAATAAGAAGAATATTGGTAAGAAACCATGGCTATAGCAAATTGATCTAATTTTTTATATCATATGTGTAGTGTGGTTTGATATAGTTGATGTTATTTATACAAAATTTGGTCATGAATATAAAAAATCAAATTTTTATATTTAACTAATCTTTTGAACAATTTAATTCCTTTAGTTCTTAATATATATGTAATTCATCATTGAGAAGACAACTAATCATCTTATAAAGAAACTATAGTATTGTTAGAATGACCTCTTCTTTAGATTCAATCAAAAAAATTACAAACATACACCTTTAATGTTTTTTTTTAACATTTTTTATTGAATAAAAACAAATCATTTAATATTCAATTTTGTTACTAACTATCTTATTACCATAAGTAATCATTCTGTAGAAATTATTTATAATATTATCTGTCAACATACAATTATATATGTTATAGCTCAATAATTACAAAAGGAACCATGTTGCATTTTTCAACATTGAGAAGACAATAATTTTTATCAACATTTCGTGAATTTTATAAATATCCTTACATACCAAAACAATTGCATGTGTTTTTTCAAAAATGTTCTGTAATGTTTCTTGATATATTTATAAAAATATATTAAGCTTATTATATATATTCTTTAATTATTAGTTTATCTGATAACATTAACTTATACAAATTGCCTTCTTTAGATTATGTAATAACAGATCATTAACTTCTTTTTGTTATTTCAAGAAAACTCTTTACAAATGTCCTATATGATTACTTATATTGCAATTGCACTGACTATGTCAACTATTTGAATAATAACAGTATTCTTATATATGAATATGATTATTATAACCAATACCTGCAGAAATATCAATTTAAATGTTTGATAAATCAAGACTATCTTCAGGATGAAATTAAAAAAATGTTGATGTGTTAAAGATAGGTTTAATGAAAAAATTAAGAAAAAATGAGTTTATTGATGAGAGTACTGAAGACACAGATAAAGATGACTCAAGTAGTGCTGAAACAATAATAGACGATGTAGCAATAATAGATAATTTATTAGAACATGCAAAAAAGAAAATTTTAAACTTGTAATTTTTTTTTTTAATAAACTTTATTAATAAATAATTATTTGATAATTAGTTAATTTTCATAAGTGACGATTTATTGGCAAAATTATTTTAATTAATGTCAAAATACATTAAATAGTATAATTATTTGTGTGGGGGTTTACGTAAAAATATAGCAATTACTTCTTAAAAAATTAGACACCTATGTATAGTCATAACGTATAAATTAATTTTATTATTTACGACATAATAACGTCAATTAAAGATTCGAAATTCCAGCAAAAAATAAAATGAAATACCGCAATTGGTTTCAAAAAGAGGCATGAAATTTTCTTCCCGACAACTAATAAAATATTGAATTATTCGCTTATTATTAAAATGCATGATTTCTATTGGAATATTATGTAACACAAATTTCCTTATTTGGGACGGTCCCTCCTGCTGACTGTTGTATTAACATAGTGATCGATTATTTTGTAACAAGAGCGAGCGTTCAAATTCGTAGATGATTCCGATATAGTCACACGGTTGATAAATAATATTTTTTTATATATTTTTTTGAACAGCTTGAATAGCTAACTTTCTATGAAACAAGAGTAAATTTAGCGGATGAATTAATGCATTCGCTTCGCTTTATACCAATTTTTTTTTGAATATTTGTGAATCCCACAACTTTTTCTTTTTAGCGTAACAAAGGATCCTTGTAATTTGGATTTTTTTTTTTTTTTTTTAATCTTCCGCGCCAGAATCTGATATAAGGTAATTTAGCGAAATATGTTTTTAATATCAGTAAATTATTTGATTTACTGATTAATAAAAGTAGATTCAATTATGCTTACTTATCTGTACATAACTTCTAACGTAGTAAATTTCATTTAATAGCTGGCCCGGTTACGGTCATATTCGATTGATCAATCGAACGAAAGTACGAGGTAATTTAATACGAAAGTATAATTAATGTAATTTGTACCTTAGTAAGTATGAGGTAATATGAGTAATAATGAAAAGGGATTTTGTCTTTTCTGCGAACCCGACTTTGTTATGGTTACATCGATCTCACCATAAGTAGATCGATAGGTGATTGAACTGGCCTGCGGGACGGGACGGCAACCATGATAGGGTAAAAATAATATAGCGGGTAGGTTGTGTGGATACAAATGTTGGAATTGTAGTCTGTTGGGATGACAATCACAATAAAAGAGTGGCTAATCGGGACGACTGCGAATTTGTAAAAAAAAAAAAACAGAATAGTTGGTCGATACTCACAAAGGCTGTGTAAGAAGAAGCAATACCCGTTTATTTTCTTCATAGTAATAGTTGCACAGAAAAATGAAAGACAAAACAAAGACTGCTTATGGGTTACAATCGTCAGAAAAGCATTTTTTTTTTTTTGTAGTGTTCAAAGTGCTGTTACAGCTTTATTTTCTTTATAATATATTTTTAAAAAAATAACTATAAATTTTCATATAATCTAATATACTATTGTAATTTATTTTGCTTCGCTTAACAAAATATTGTTTTGTAGTAATCTATTATGCTCCGCTAAACAAATACTATATTATACTTGCTAAAAAAATATCATTATAGCTATTTAATATAATATATTTGCATTTTGAGATTTGTTTCAATCATTCGTGATTTTAGTATAACAAAAAACATGCGTTTGTGCAATATGTATATAATTGTTTATTCCCAGGTTCTTATTATACTTCTATACTATTTTTTCAAATTAAAGTTACGCATTTCATAAAGTTTAGCTTTACTACAATCACACCACTTTCTTTTTTTTTTTAGCCAAAGATTTTACTTTTTCGTAACTTTAATAGTTTAAAACTTCGTATAACGTTAAAAAAAGTAAAAAAAAAGATATATAATCAAGAAGAAATATAAAAACTCCGGATCAGCCCAAATCCGAGATCTGGGCAGCAAGCGAAAAAAATAGTATAAGTATAAATAAGAACCGAGGAATAAGATTATATGCTTTCCAGATACCGTATATAAGTGTGCCTCTTGGGAAATTTGTGCAATAACTAATAAACGTTCTTAGTGAATAACCGTGTATTTCTTTAATCTGCGTCATTGTGTGGTTTAAACGGAAGTACCTGTACGATACTCCAGTCCAGCAAAGCGTTAGTAAAAGTCATTGTAGTACATGATATACCACAGTGGCAAGTTAATTTTTTTTTTTTTTTTAGAAAATACAATTTCTGTACTAAGTTTAATACTGACAAAATGTATAAAAGAACTTGATAGCAATCACGTGTATTTCAAATGGCAATGCTTGATAAAACCTATCTTCATATTTTTTCTTACCTCAATAAAGATTTCTTTTCACAGAACAAAAAAAAAACAACATTGACGAACTCAATTATTTTTGACGCTGATGTCGAAGATTTCTGGAGTCTAACACAACAAAAACATGAACTGAATTTAATCAGATGAAAATGAACTTCCAGTACTATCTTCAAAAGTTTAACGTGCATATAAAAAACTATGAAGATTTCAACTTACTCTTTTAGAAAATCATGGTCTAACCAATATTGGTTTTCAATTAATATGTTGGAAGTATTCATTTGTAAAAGTAGAGCAATTCAAATTACTCAATATGACTAATAACTATTTAGTTATTATACATAGATCAAAGAGAATATTTCAAATTGAAAAAATAGAGATGTTTGCTAGTGATTATACAGTAAATATATATTCGGTGTGGGACCCGGGGATCCATTACCTAATTTGGTAAAAGGTCGATCGCATGCATGTGACAGATGTGACGGATATAAGCGATCGGTAAGATGCTATGCATCGGTAGCATCAGCGATATCGGTTGTATTAATCGTAAGATGTAAATAATTCTTGAAATTATAATAAAGGTCTTTAGACCTTCCGGGAAACAGAACTCCCCCTCTGCTGAAAAACTAAGCACATAAAACATCTCTCTTGCAACAATCCACCTGTCAAATGATAAGATAGTAAACTGGTTGTTTTATTGAAATATCCATTACCCATACTACATAAGCTGACCCTAAGGTACCATTACATAAAGCACGCCAATACCTCCGCTCAAAACAACCCAAACTTTGTTCACAATTCATCGTAAAACCTGACTAATAAACAGGGCTTACACGAGACCGGATAAGTTGAAGCCGGATTTACGTTTACAATGGACAGAAATCATACTTTTTGAAATTTGCGTAGTTTGATTAGTAATCAAGTGCAAACATTTCTTGGAACTTGTGAAATACAGGAAAGACGAGATTGGAAATAAACCTCCGGATTGGAAACTACATGCTATATCTAACATTAATAGATTAAATTGAAACAGGAATATGACGACTAATTAAATTATTTACAATATACAGCTTTATTCTTGTATTTACTTTTGATCAAAATATTTTAAAACATGTAACTTAACAATTATTATTTTAATATCATTTGAATCACCTTAATGAGACGATTCAGATAACATTAATATCTTAAGTGTTCAATTACTTGGTTTTTCAAGATAGAAATAGTATTACTTCAAAATTGTATTTTTTATCTAATGTAGATCATTACATGTGACCATATATGGAAAAATATTAATAAAGTAGCAGTAGTGAATTAAAGATTGTACATACGTGTAACATAGCTCAATAGAAAATATTATGCATACGGGAAAATTTTTTAATAGCGATAATATACAGGGCTGTGTAGTGGCTATGTCGATAATGAGTAACTATCATATTTACCTAAATCGTCGATAATTTATCGTTATTGATAATTACTTGTTTTTTTGGACAATTACTTGATTTTTGAAAAAAGGCAATATTGATATGCATTTACTAAAATTAAAATATCACGAAATTACGAATGTTTGAATACATTTGTTTTTTTCTAAAGCAAAACTTCATTTTTTAGTTCACATTTTGTAGTTCACATTTTATTAGGCAACAGTAAAATAAATATTTTGTGATGGATCCATTTGACACAAATGAAATGAAAGAGAAGGAGAATAGATTATTAAGAAAGATCGATTTTAAAATTGTTCCATTTATGCTGCTGCTTTACCTATTAAGCTTTTTAGATAGGTATAAGAACCATGATTTCTTGATCATCCTATACGTGTATTTGAAAAATAATTATATATATATCGATATATATTCTTTTTAATTAAAGAGTAAACATTGGAAACGCAAAATTGGCTCATTTGGAACGTGATCTTGGATTGGTTGGAAGTGAATTTAATTGGAGTTTAAGCATTTTTTTTATGTAAGCCTGTTTATTAAATTAATTATAATTTCTAAAAAATAAATTCTATAATGAATCTTTAAATTATTTTATAGCGGATATGTTGTATTTGAGATACCATCAAATTTGGTATTATATAAAGTTAGGCCTTCAATATGGCGTAAGATTTAACTTTAATAATAGTATTTCTTAAAGAAGGTTGGGTCATCTCTATTTTCATTCAAGTTATTGATATTTTTTATAGTCCCAACAATTATGATTGCTTGGGGAATAACAATGTCACTTATGGCTTTTGTAAGTAATAGAATTAATAAATTTAATTCCAGATAATGTAAAGTAATCTCACTTTTTTTGTTTATTGAAAGGTAAAATCATATGCAGAACTTTTGATCACACGCTTTTTCTTGGGAGTTTTTGAAGCAGGTTTAGTTCCGGGAATAGTTTATTATATTACTTTGTGGTATAGAAGATACGACCAAAGTTTTAGAATGGGGGTTATTTTATCCGGATCATCAATTGCTGGTGCTTTTAGTGGATTATTAACTTATGCAATTGTAAGTCTTACGAATGATGATTCACCTTTAAAAGGATGGCAATTGGTATGTTAATTACTTTATTACAGTATCAATACAAATATATAATGTTATGCATTGTGATTATTTATTTTCTCTAATATCATAAGGTTATTCATTTCATTTTATGTATCAGATTTTTCTAATTGATGGTTTAGTTACTGTTATAGTTGCTATTATTGCATATTTTTATATTGCTGACTATCCAGAAGAAGCCAAGTGGCTTAGAAAAGAAGAGAGATCATTGGCAGTTTTAAGATTAAAACGTGATATTGATGGAATTGAATATAAAAAAGCTCGAGAACACTCATTTGATAAGGTTTATATAGTGGAGTGTTTGACGGATTGGGTATGGTAGATTATTTTTATTGATAGGTTATTTGAAATGATTTTGTTATCATTTTTTCATTATATTTATTTTTCATTCAGAAAGTGTACATATCGATGCTCATTTTATTAGGAATTAATACCTCAGTTTATTCATTTGCATTTTATATTCCTTCAATCGTCAATGGATTCGGTTTCGATGAAGGCAAGTATGGAAAAAAATAATAAAGCATGGATTTTACATAATTATCTAATCTCTATTATTATATATTACACATCAAAGTCATGTCACAATTAATGGTGGCACCTCCATTTTTGTTTGGCTGTATATCAATATTAGTAGTATCAACTTTATCTGATAGGATGAGTCTTCGTGGTCCTTTTATAATGTCGTTTGCTTCAATTGCAACTGTGGGATATATAGTTATCTTGTATTCTATAAATATGAATTCTATGATTGGTTTATATTTCAAAATTTTATATAATGGTGTTGTTATTATCGTTATTGTTTCTTTATTCACATTTTTTAATTATTCGTTTGTATAGTGAAATACATAGCAACTTGTATTATAGCAATAGGTGCATCTCCATGTGGTGTTCTTACAATTATATGGTAGATATGAGATTTTTTGCATTTAAACAATTTAATTTCATATAATTACTAAAGTCTTACTTCTCATTGTTTATATTATTCCAAAAGGCTGTCAAACAACCTGTCACCACCACTAAAATGTAACATAGGTGTTGCAATGATGATAAGTTGTGGTAACTGTGGAGGTATAATTGCCGCACAGATATATCGTTCTGTAGATTATCCTAATTACGAACGTGGTCATATTATTGCATCATGTTTCTTATTAGCAGCCATTTGTTTGTGTGCAATCCAGTATGGAACTTTAATCCGACTTAATGAGTTAAAAGAAGAGAAGAAACTTAGCATTAAAACTTCTGGTTATAAAGGTATTGAAGAAGATAAAAAGATATTAAGTGATAGACATTATAAATTTGAATATAGTTTGTAAATTATTGTAGTTTTAAAAAGGGGAAGGGTGCAATTTACCAATAAAAGCTATTTGAATAAAATATGAAAGTTAAAATTAATATAATGTGTCCCCATGAAAGATGTAAGTACATAAATTAGCTACATAATTGAGGGATTTAAATTGTAGGTAAATTTTGCATCTGGTATGGGATTCGTTACTGTATGACAGCTGAAACTTTATATTGTTGATTAAAAAGAAATGGTTTGTAATTCAAAGCATTCGAAGCAGATGTATGAAACGACTCTAGTAACGTTGCAAATATGATCATGATTACGAAGCTGAATTAGATATCTATTAATGACAAATATAAAATAATTATATATTAATTATGCTGTTATATGTCCAGAGCGGATATAGTACACGAATATAGATTGTCAATTGATAGGATTCCATGACATTTTTTGGTTTTACTTATCTATTTCAAGTCCTCCGCTATGCTCCGGACAATACCAAAAAAAGGCAATTAAAATCAATAATATGACACCAGAAGTGAATTAGCTATTAGTATTGGAGATTTTATCTCTTAAACTTTAACTAAATCGTTACGAAGAAGCTTCTATGTATAAAATAGTTATATTTGTGACAAACTTAATACCAGCAGAAATTTTTACCATTAAATCTCGATAACTTTAAACCAAACCTGTAATCTTGTTGCAGACAAAATTTTGACGATCTAAATTTTTTTTTAAAAAATTCCTAACATATACGAATCAGAAAAGAAAAAAAAAACGAACCAAAAACGAAAAAAAAGTGAACCAAAAACGAACAATACAAGAATAAATGGTTGAACTTTATTATAGAACAATAATAACTAATAAAATAATAATCTGTAACAACTTTTAGTACTTCTTCCAATATCAAACTGTAGAATTACTGAATTACGGCATTTTACCATGTGGCATTACGGCATTACGGCTCAAAAAAAATTACGGCATATTACCAAATTAATTCTACCACCAACTATATATCAAACTGATATTGATTTTTATTTAATATCATTATACATTACAGTGCCGCTACTTCGTTTTAACTCTTACGAATTCTATAAACTTTATGCGTAACTCTCAACTCATATTATCTGTTATTAGGCTAGTTATATGTAGTTAGGTTTCTTTATTAGTTGGGTTACGAAGAACACTTTTTTTACAACTTAAATTGCCATGTTTAACAATTTATTGTCCTCTAGGCTAAACTTAAACGTTCAAACATACATCTCATCTAACTTCCGAATTACCTCACGGTTTACCGAATTACTTTTATTGTATATAAAGCAAAGCTTGAATTTTTTTTGGTTTACTCTTGCTGAATTCGTATTCCAATTCTTGTGACAACAAATCGTTACTTTAGAGATGATCAAAATCAACCAATCACAATAAAGCAGATATAATTTTTTTTTTATATATAGTGTGAGCCCCGAAATCGGTACCACCGTTATCACGGTCATACGTGACACGTGATTGATCGTCGAATTTAGGTCCCATCGCCTACCCGAGTAATTGGTCACATGAAAAGTAAGATTTATCTTACTTTTCTTACTTTTTAGTTGGTATAGTGGGAAAAGGGTTTTTAAGGATAATATAGTGTAAATAGTGTAAATAGATAATAAAGAGGAAATTATCCTCAGTTGTAAATAAACTTTTATTATAAATAAAGGGCTTTCCGCCCAGGGAAAACAACCGCGATACCCCCAAGTCAATACATTTGCTAAAATAAACTTAAGTATCGGACCCATATTAAAAGTAAACTATAACCCAACCCAAAACTATCGTTAAAACTATCGTAATCAACTCATTCGCCCATTTGCAATCCATTAAAACCTCATTTTTGTTCGTTCGCCGCAAGTCACGTGACCAAGCCGTTAACGCAAGAGAAGGACTCCAACCCGATTCGACGTATCGTAACCCCAGGTTAAGGAAGTAGAAGGAAGAGAAGAAAAGGCAAGGGTTAATAAAAGAATAGGTTGGAGGAAAGACTTAGAAGAGAAGAATAGTACTTACCTACGGATAAACCACTAGCCAAATCTAACACGCCTATTTCGACTTAGCCGCCGTAGGTTACACGAGAATTGGAAGGAATTAGCGACAGACTCGCCGATTTACCGAATAACAATAGTAACGTAACGCATTCAATCAAATGGATATTAATGCAATTGGGCAGCTTACTTTAAACACTCATTTTTATCATACTCACCTAAATTAACACGCACAGAATAAATTAAAAGTAAATAATCATGAAATCGAAAAACTTATTTTACACGGATTGATAAATCTTTATCATACTCACCGAAATTAAGATGAACAAATCAAATTACAAAGTAAATAGTTGTGAACCGGAATACCCTATTTTAAATACTCAAAGCATTCTTTACACTCACCTAAATTAATACAAAAACATGAAATTAAGTAATTAATATTATAAACATGATAGCTTATTTTTACACTTAGGTACTGTATTAAATTCCTTACGTTCACCAGAATTAATGCGAAAAAATGTTATCAAATAGCAAATACTCATAAACTTGAATAATTTATTTTAAAAATTTAAAGTATTAAATTTCTTTACACACACCTAATTGACGCGAAAAAATGAAACCAAATAGTAAATCTTCATAGACTCAAATAGCTTCTTTTAAATACTTAAATATTCATAAACTTGAACAACTTACATCTAAATTGAAATCAAATCATAAATATTCAAAAACTTGAATTATATTCACCTAAATTAAGATTATAAAATGAAATTAAACACAGTCACGCCTTCCTAAGTGCATCCCATCGGGATCATAATTAAAAAAATTAAAATTTTGCACTTAATGGGGTTGCACTTATAAAAGATAAAATATATAAGACTCTCATATGTTGGGACCAAACTGTATCGTGCATTTAGAAAGGTTTACATAGTACTTGCACTTAGGGGAATGCGACTGTGGTAAATATTCATAAGCTTGAATAGCCTAAGGTATTAAATTTTCTTCAAACTCACCTATTAAAATTAGAATATATAGAGCAAATTTTATGGATCTGAATAGCTTCTTTAAACACTTATTAATGCGATAAAATATTAAATATCTATAAACATAAATGCGTATAATTAAATTATTAGTATTATGATTTATGTTCTTTAATTAATATTATTTAATTACAATAAATCAAATAAATTTATCAACAAAGCAAAAAATAGTAAACTTTAATTGAGGGGATGTGGCAACTTAGTGAACTGAATAAGTTGTTAACTCCTCTAAGTGGTATATTAGGTGTTTAAATTCTATCAATAGTGAAAATTTAGATAATCACCTATGTAATATTCTTATTATAACAATTGTTTTTTAATAATTGAATTAAAATACCTGTAATGGCAGTTGCACCAGCATGATTGGCAGGTCATGAAGTGTTTGTGTAAGTATAACATTATACAGGGAAATGAAAACTAGTATCAGATGGTGCAAACTTTAGATAAGTTTTTGTGGTTATGTAAGTCTATTGAAATTAGAAAACAAGAAGTTTATTTAAAAAGATCTAAGTAGAAAGATAACACAGTTCTTCAACAGTACTACTATAAAGACTAATCTTAGGAAACAGATACCAATGTCAAAGTATCTAGATAAGCAAGAACTCCTAGGTAGAAGTATTACTAACCAGGCTACCAGAACAGACTAAAAAAAAAGACTATCAGGTTGATCTGATATATTAATAGACTGGTTATAGTCCTACCAGACTATCTGAATTGGAAATAAAAAAACAGTCAGAATTATACTAAAGTAATTCAGATATACTATAAAATAAATGTTAAGATTTAAGTAAACTTTACAACAATACAGTTGTTTTTTAACTAGTACTGACTGTAAGTGTTAGTTCTACTATATTAATATTAGGTCAGTTATAAAAATAAGTATAAAAAACTCTAAAAGATTTATCTTAAAAATAAAATAGTTCTAGATTTGAGATAATAATCTAAACATAATCTAGTAATATTAACAAAGATGCAGATTCAGAGTATTTAAAATAGAACATTTAAGCAGAACTATTAGATATAGTAATTGATAGAAAACTTTTAAGTAAACTCTTTAAATAAGTAATATAAAAAAGTTATATATATAATCAATTATTCTCTAACCCATTGGCATACATGCTCAAACCTATCACTTATCTTCAATATTATCTGAACTAGCATATCTGAATATATTAATCATATAGATCTTGATTTATCTACAAACCAACAAGAAGAACTTATTCATAAAATCAGTAACTACTATGCCTTTTACCTTATACCTCTTCAAACCAATCAACACTATCTTAATATCACACTCAAAAAACTTATTTCTAAATCTCTAATTGAGATTGTACAAAACTTTAACATCTCATACAAACTAGTCTCACAAACAATTATTGCTATTCTGCT
>CAJVQA010008029.1:0-13304 GCA_910591915.1 Cetraspora pellucida | reverse complement strand
GATATAGTAGATATAATAGAAATGATAGATATGATAGAACTAATAAATCTGGTAGAAATGATAGATCTAATAGAAATGATAGATCTACTAGAAATGATAGAAATAATAGAAATGCTAGATTTCTGACACAGTAATTTGAGTCAATCAGAATCAAGTTACATATATTATAATTAATGCTTTTCATCAAAATTATCCCAATCTCATGATCCTGTGATCAGAATCACATGATCTTATGCTCATTAGAATCATCTCGGTGAGCTGAATCCAATGGTGGTTGTTTCATTCAAATTGGTTTTGTACATCAAAAAATATAATCAAAAATATGTAAAATTCTTAATGTTAACAATACCTAATATTTTTATAAATACATCTACAAACCTAAATACTATCAAAAATAACTACAAACTTCCAATTGAAGAAGATGATACTATTGACTTATTAACATCAAACACAATTCAAGAGAAAACCTACATTCCAACTTTTGACCTACTTAAAATATATAATCCTCTAATATGTTATAACAAATTTCTCTCTTATTACAATTTACAACTCTTGTCAGCATTACAATCAATAGGTTCTTTCCTAAAATTCATCTAAGATGAATATTCAACCTACTATACAGAATAATACATTAAAATTTCTATCAAAACAACTAATAACATACAAGAAGAAGCACAAATTCACCTACTACAGGAACCCAATCTTTTACTTAACTTTTTAATATTTATTTCAAAAATCTTTCAAAATTTCAAAACATCTCATTTAATACAAACTATTCATTACCAAGATTCAAAATATCTTCTTTTTCAAATTGCCTTAAATCTCTTTCAACTACTTAACTTATCATTTCTGAACCACCTATTTCAATCACAAACATTGATAACAATAACTTATTTCTAGAAAATCCAATTGCAAAATCAATTAAAATATATTCTCTAAATATCAATGACCTTCTTGACAATTTCAAACAATTAAGCCTAATTGATTTTATATCAGAAAACCAAATAGACATTTTTGGTATTTCAGAAATGCACTTATCTATTAAAGAGACAAAATACTTTATATTCTCTTAAAAATTAATAAATTATAAAAGCTTTTGGATACCTAGTAATGCTCATCAAGGTGGTGTAGGAATACTAATTTATAAATTACTGACTAAACATATTGGGAAAATCCAAACCTTCAAAAATTTTCTTTTAGAAATTAACATCTTTTTCAAAAATCTTCATATCAAACTAATTTAATTCTATTTTTCAATTTAAGAAAAAAAAACAACTCTGAAAAGATATTATTTCACATCTTTCTCTTATACTAAACAAAAATAACTACAAAACAATATTAATAGAAGATCTAAATAGAGTATCCAACCTTAAACTTAACAGATTCCTACCAAAAAACTCTAATATACCAAAAAATTCTCTCTTGAAACTTTTTAAATCTCTTCAACTATATGACACCTAGAGACTCTTTTATTCTTCAAACTTAGCATTTTTATATCTACATAATAATATCCAAAGTAGAATTGATTAAATATGAACTAATGTTCATATCACACTCTTAGATAATACTGAAATCCTACCTAATCCATTTTCCTTAACTGACCATTCAATAGTCTCACTTGAACTAACTATTAATCTTTCGAAAACCATTGTACAATTTCTTTAATCAAGAATTATATATTAATGGAAATCAACTACAAAGGAACAAATTGAAAACTACCAAAACTATATCTAACAAAACTTTCTAAAACTCTTTACTCCAATTAACAGCATCATTTATAAATCAGAAATTAATGATATCTAGAACCAAATTAACAAAGCTTTAACCAAAACAGCTCAAAAAATATATTCCTTTTAAAAAAATTAAAATAAACCTAATTCATAATAAACAACAATTACCCACATTTTCATTATTATACAAACAAATTAAACAAGCTATCTTATTTAAAACAAATTTAAATAAATCTAACTTTCTACAAATCTACAACAAATATACTACTAAATATTTCAATAACACCACACTACCACCCTTCTGTCCAATACAAACTAACATTAATTCTAATTTTATTAACTTTTTAAATCTTCATACTACTGAAATCAAAATTCTTAAAACTCAAATTATTAAAAAAAGACAAGAAAATATTCTTAAAGAAATCCAAAATAAAGTAGAAGAAAAAAATAACAACTTCCTTTAAAACTCCAAAATCTTCTTTTACAATGTTCTAGAAAAACATAACAATAATATAAACTTAGATCGCATTCTATCCAACAATACTCTTACTACCCAACTATCAGAAATTAAACAAGCTCTCTACTCACACTTTTAAGATTATTTTAAAGAACTACTCTACACACAATAGAAGAAAACTCTAAATTTTATGAACTCTACAAATCATACCCAGAAAATGTAACACATTTTATTAATCTATTTTCAGAAATTACTTTTGAAGAATAGAATATAATTATATATGACCTTTCAAACCAAAATGCCTCTGGCCTATCTGAAACAAACTATAAATATTTAAAATGTTTAAACTCCAAAGCTCAAAACATTATATAGCTTTTTCTATTCAAATGTCTCATATTATAACAAATATTAACAATATGAAAAATATTCACCATTTTCCTAATTCCAAAAAAATTATCTTGAGACTTTATACTTGATCAAGTTAGACTAATTTCACTATTTAACCTATCAAAAAATGCCTTACCAAAATCTTTACAACTTATTTTAACCAAATTATTACTCAACACAAACTTCTAAGCAACTTAAACTTCATAACAACTAAAAATAACTCAATATACATTCCTATCCAAATACTATTTAAAACAATTGAATACTACAAAACCAATAACAAAGAAATATGGATACTCTTTCAGATATGTCCAAAGCCTTTGACAAAATCAATATTAAATGTTTACTTGATGCATGTAAATGTATAGGAATTCTACAATCTGGTTTAAACTTTATCGAATTCCTTTATCAAAACAGAAAAGTCAGAGCAATCACAACTTATAGTCTTACAGACCCAATTACATTATATTTAGGAATTGAACAAGAAGAAACCTATTTTTTATTACTTTGAAAAATCTATTATGACCCAATCCACAGCTATATTAACTCTAAATATAACTCAAAAACTCCTTAAAATCTTATCACAATTCCCCTTAGAAAAAATCTTTTTAGCATCACCAACCTCCTTAACAATACTGCTTTTTGCTTTCATGAATAATACAGTATGGCACTGTGAATCCAGAAATGATCTACAAAATATATTAGATAATATATCTGACTTCTACCAACTAAATAACATTCAAGTCAACTTATCTAAATCTGATCTCATTCATATTCTACCAAAAAATAAAACACTTCACAACAATTCTCTAAACCCTCTACCACTTACTTTTAATAATTAACCAATTATATCTCACAAATCAAATGAAACAATTATATATTTAAGAATTTTTTTAGACAAAAAAGGCTCAACCAAACCCACACTTGACAAAATCTTTAACAAAACCTTCTAATTTATTTACATTATTCAATACAAAAAACTTCTTTTTATACAAATATCATGATTATTTAATACTATTCTATTATCATCTTTAGAGTACTTATTACAAATTTGTTCTTCTTCTTAAAACAAACTCTAACAACTATTAAGCATGTTTACAAAATGTACTAAACACATGCTTCACCTATCTACAAATACAAACAATGATATTCTCACTAACTCACAATTACTTAATATACCAATACTTAACAAACTTATATTACAAGTTGATAGCAGTAATATAGAAAGATGCTTCAATACCAACATACTTCTAAATCAAATTTCTATACACCAAACTAAAGAATGGCTTTCTAAAATATGGAAGCCATCTCTATCTCAAGATACAATACTTAAAAATTAGAAGAAAACTTCTAATTTCATTATAATATCACAATTATTTTATCTTTATAAAAATAATATTTCTTTTAACAACTCACTACTCCACTAGTTAACAACCTATAAACAAACCAATCAACTAAACAATATATACAACTTTATTTCACTTCCAGATAATCCATCAATATTAAGTCTTAAAAACAACAAAATCCTTTTTTTTAAACAACTACTTACAGCTGATAATCGCAACCTACTTTTCTGAAAAAATATCTACCTTAGAACAAACAAATTTTCTTAAGGTCCTATTCCAAACTAGTTTAAAATACTCTCAAATAAAATATTTTCCTTTACTATTCAACATATATGGCCTAATCTACAACTTAAACCAATCAATCTATTTCTAAATATACTTAACCTAATTACTTTTCAATACAACAGTCTTAAAAATACATGAACACTTTATATCTTACCTAAAAATTGGCATATCAGCAAAATAATAAACATACTTAATTTTAAAATAGTTCTTCAAAAATACCAAATTATTACAACAACATATAACACAATTCATATTTTCCCAACATCTACAAATTTTCAATTAAATTACAAACAAACTATTAATCTCAAATGCAAAACACAAAAAAGAAAACACTATTTTGAACTCAATATTAATACTTATAAAATCTAAGCATTTCAAAACATATATGCAAAATTATATAAGCCAGCTTTGCAAACTCTTTCTACACTCTTACTATTTTTCTCAGAAATTCTCCTAATCCAAAACACAATACTTAATCCAATATACCAAAATCAACTTATAGATCTGCACAAAAAAATATTACAAAATTAACTTAAACAACCTTCATTTTTATACTAATGCCTTAATAATAAACTTACAAACATATAATATCTTTACTAGTATTGTTTGGATACTTGAAAATAATACACAAATTAAATTTAATGCATTTATATCTTATGCACCAAACTTTATAAGAGCAGAACTAGCAGCTCTCATTTTTCTATTTCTCATTTTATTCTCTAAATACCAAATTCATATTCATCTCGATAGTTTATTCACTATTTAAACTTTTATATACTCAATATCCTACAACCAAAACTCACATACCAAACAAAATAATTGGAATATTATTCACATTCTAAACTTCTTAACTAAACACAAAAATATCAATTACATTATACACAAAGTCAAATCATATTCAAATAACATACTATACAATATAGCTGATACCTTAGCTAAACATAGAGCTAGCAAAACTAAGCTTGAATTTAATCTTGACTACTTCTACTTTCCTTCATTCTTTACTTAGAATCAAATTCTAATTACATACAAATTATGTAAATTTTGTAAAAACTTACTATCAATTTAACATTCAATAAACTTCTCTAACTTAAACCATTAAAAAACCTTTTTACTATAAATATTCAACTACTAACTAAGATTATTAACTCTTAAAACTCCAATCTAAATCTATATTCACTTAGAAACAAAATACTACTTAACAATTTATCAACAATGTCTAACTTAAATACTCACTATCCTACTCTCTATCTAACCCCAAACTGCTCATTTTGTAACCAATATGAAAATACTGAACACTTACTGAAATGTTCTTTTCATTTACACAATCTAGATATTATCCTTACCAACAATATAACAAGTACCTTAAACTCTTTAAACTTATCAAAAACATTATCACATATAATAACACAAATTCTAAATAACTCTTCTTTAAACCTCAATACAAATAATTTACTACTATTACTTATTCAGAGTACATTAATCCTAGATTATTATAAACAACTACAACCTATTCTAAAAAATCAACTAATAATTTTCTTATCACACTATCAAACTCAATATTTACTTAGTTCAACTTTACTATCTAGCAAACACAAAATATTAAACAACATGAGTAGAAGTCAGTACGAGGAATCACCATCTCAACAAAAAGGAAAAACAATATCCATTTATCTATCTCAAAACTAACAAACTTAAATAATACTACCTTTACCTTTAATACTAATATAGATTCTTTTATTATTAAACTTCTTTCTCAAAATTTTACTATACATACTTGTTTTTATTAAACCAATAATCTTAAGAGGTTCTTTACTTCTTCTGTTAACTAATAACAAAAAATAAGAGAATAATATCACACTAGATGTAGTTAGATATATATAGCAACAATAGTGGAGTTTAGAAATAATTCTTTAGTTATATATTATATCTAATTGGTATACTCATGTATTATTATTTTCCTACTTGATATTATATTAATAAAAAAATATATATATATATAATAATAATTTTTTTCTTAAGCAGTTATAACAGTATGTTATTAAACTATTTATAACTATATATACAAATACAGAATATTATTTAACTTAGAAGTTTGCTATTATCTGTCTATCTAAACAGTACCTAAATGTGATCTATTATACTAATCTAATTAAAACTAAAAATTATAACTTGTTTGACTTCTAACTTACAATAGAATACTATTAATCTTAAGATATTTTTTTATAAAGAAAAAAAAACAAAAAAAAACTTTATAATTAAGAAATAAAGAAATAAAGAGTTAATAAAAGAAGATTAATAGTAATTTAGAAAACAGTATTATATAAAATGTTAGAGTTTTGAATTGTTATAAGTAATTATAAAATAAGTTTTTTAAGAATAAAATTAGAATAAAATGCATTAGATAATATATATAAAAAGTTAAAAGCTAAAAAATAAAGAATTTGTTAATTAGATTATATTTTTAATAAATATCAAGATCATAAATTATTAGAAATAATTTAGTTAGTATAAATTTAAATAATTTGTTAAATAAGAATAGTTTAATACAAGTATATTAATAAAAATAGAAATCTAATAAGTTATAATAAAAACAAGTAATATTTGAATATTGGTTTGAATATATAATAATATAATAAATATGTTAACAACTTATTAAAAAGAATTTTTGTTTTAAAAAGTTTTAATTAATTAAGTTTAAAATTAATAATGTTATATAAAAGTTTTGATTGTAATTAAAGTAGAGCCAAATAGATTTCTAATTAATATCTTGATTGAAATATAATTACTCACTATTTTATTTTTGTAATATCCATATAACTAAAATATAAGCTTTACAAATTTGCTTAATAATGTATTTTATAGAAAGTCTATATAATACTGTTTCTACTAAAGAATGCAATAAAATTCATAAAAATTTGTATATTTAAATAAGAAGGTTAATAATAGGTATTATTTGATATAAGAATCTGCTTGATTATTAAAATAATTAACTAAATAAGTCTGCATTTTATAAAAATAATTTGTAATTTTTATAATTTAATAATGCTTAAAAAAATATATCAAATAGGTTATAAGTTGTATTTGAATAACTATTAAGATAAGTTAAGGTAAGTTAAAGATTATTAAATTTTAAGATTATTAATTAAAAATTAGTAAAAATATTAACTACCAAATTTTAAAGACTGTTATAATTATAATAATAATTAAAAAAAAGCTTAATTTTGTATAATAAGAGCCAGAATTGTATTTTAAATAGTTGTTATTATTTATATTTAAAATTTTAAGTTATTATATATACAAAAAAGTTACAAAATTAGTTAGAATAAAAAAAAGTAAAAAAAAATTAGAAGATGATAAAATAAGTACAAAATATAATACAAATATACTAAACCAGATATGAAATGTGATAAAAAAAGTTATAATTAAAGAAGCAAACAAACAAATTCTAAAGAAAAAGATATTTAACATAAAAGCAAACAGAAGATAAGCCCAAAAAAAACAAAACAATATAAGCACATTATCAAAGTATAACAAATAATTAAAAGAGCAAAAATTAAAAAGAATCAAAAAATGAAAAAGAAAGAAAAAACTAAAATAGAAGAAAATATAAACAAAAGATATAAGATAATTAAAACAGATTAAGAACAAATAATTGCCAATTTAAAAAACAGACTATATATGAAAATAGTTCTGAATAGATTTATAATAAAAACAAAGAAGAAGTTGATCTAATATTAGACCCAAATGCAATTTTAAATAGTTTGACAGAACACTTCAAAAACAAAATTAAAAAAAAGAAAAATCAAACTTAAAGAGAAATTAAAAAAATAAATAATTTAAAAAAAATTAATAAAACCTAATAAAAAAATTAAAAGAAAAAATAGAAGAAAAGAAATAAAAATATATACTTAGAGAGTTCAAAGCTAATACAGCCCTAGGACTTTTAAATATAAGCTATATACTAATAAAATAAGCAAAGAAGTAATCACAAAAAATCTTTAGAAACTTTGTAAATTTGATTTTAAACAAAAATAAAATATCAAAGAAGCAAAAAATAATACAAATATTTTTAATTCCAAAAAATATAAATTGAAAGTATTGTTTAAACAACATTAGACCAATAGTATTAATTAAGATTTTTGAAAAAATTATTATAAAAATAGTAACAAAAAGATTAACCAAAGTATTTACAAAAAGAAACATACTCAAAAGGTTAAACTATACATATATGTCAAACAATTTAACAGAGCAACTAATATGTATATTAAATATAATAATGAAAAAGATACAAAAGAAAAACAAAAAATTGTAGATATTGTTATAAGATACAAAGAAGACATTTAACTCAGTTCTACTAAAAAGTTTAGAATAAGCTTTAAAAAAGGTAACATACTACAAAAAATAAGAAAATATATAATTAACCTCTACTGTAAATAGCAATTTAAAGTCATTATAGTCTATAATTTAATAAAAAAAATAATAGCAAAAGGTAGAATAGACTAAGAAAAGATAATCTTATCTTTAATTTGATATCTTTTTTATGATCTGTTATATGAAAAAATATAAGAAGATAAATATTAGATTATATAGTAGAATAGAAAATAAAAGAAAAAGTATACAATAGCAATGTTACAAGTATGGTTTATAATTTGATTTGATTAAATATTTGAGTTCAAATTAAATTTAAATCTAAAATTTTTAAATCAAAACAAATTTAAATATAATTAAATTTAATTTAATTTGACAATTATTTAATTTAATTTAATACTTTATAATTAAATATTTAAAACTATAAGTTATTTACACAAAAGTATATTAAAATAATTAACTTTTCTGCTTTATAAAATTAGAAATATTTTGTTTAAAAAAATAAAAGCTCAAGATAATTAATATTAAAATGTTTTGTAAATCAAGTTTTTCTTTACTAATTAATTTGACCAAATTCAAATTAATTTAATATTTGATTTAATTTGAATTTGAGAAACCCTAATTACAAGTGTCATAGACAAGCAGAAATTGCATATACAAATAATACAATATGAATAGCAAGTAACAAAAAACAAGTGTTAAAATTTTTAGTATTGCAAAAAAAATTTTCAAACTAATAATAAAATAAATAAATCTAAATCAAAATTCATAGTAATAAATATAAGTATTAAAAAGATAAGAAATTACTTTACTATAACAAAATAATAGAAGAACTAAAAAATAAGATTGTAAAATTATTAGAAATATGACTAAATAGCAGAATATAAAAAAAAAAGAATAGTTAGTCAAATAGTTAAAAAACTAAAGTACAAAAAAATAACAATAAACCAAATTATATATAGATCATACAATAATAATTTTCAAGCTAGAATATCTCTTATAGCTAATAAAGATGTTAGAAAGAATGATTAACAAAATATATTAATTATTAATATACTTGGCTAAATATAAATACAATATGATAAATACATTAAACAATTATATAATAGAATATAAAAATTTAGAAAATTGCAAACCATTAAGTTAAAAAATAATAACAAAGCAAATAAATAGTTTTTTTCAAGACTCAATAGACAAGACAGACTAGATGAATTAATAAGACTTAAAATAGCTTAGAAATGTCAAAAAGTAGGCTTAACAAAAGATATCTAAGACAATAAATTAAAACCAGAAGAAAAGAAGTTTTAGAAAAATAATTTAGTCTATTAAATAGTAACTAAATTATAAGAAATAGAAATAAATATCAAAATAGAAAAATATTTATTAAAGGTATATAGCTATAGCAAAAAAATAAAAAATATAATAGAAACAAATCATAATAGTGAATAGCAGCATATTTAATAAATAGAAATTGCTATATTTGAATCAATTTATAAATGCAAAAAAGTCATCTGATTATATAAAAACAGCTTAAGTATTTTTAAGGCCTGTTACATAAAAAAAAAAAGCTAAATAGTTTAGTAAAATAAAAAATGATGCTAATAATACAAACAAATAGAAAAATATAAACTATTACAAGACAAATGACTATAAATATAGTTATTAAAAATCAAGTAGATGAAAATATTAAAAAACTAAAGAAAAAAAAAATTGTATATAAACCAAAATATGATTAGTAATTTAATAAAATAATTAAGAAAAAAAATGCTAATAAAATATTGGTTAATATATAAAAAAAAGAAGAAAATATATACAGAAATAAGTATATTTAAAAGTTGTAAAATTAAATTAGAACAAATAATATCTTTGGATTATTAGAAATATATCTAACTTCAAAAGAAAGAAAATATATTAACAAAGACCTTCAAAACTATAACAGCTTCTGGAGTTTTTATGAAAATTTTTATTAAGCAGATGTTGGAATTTTTATATATAATAGAATCTCCAAATATGTTGCTAAAACATACAACTATAATGGTCATATAATTGGTCTCGATTTACATTTCAAATATAACTTTATTCATATTCTTCAAATTTACCTTCCAATAGCAGAGAAAAAACAATTACATTCTGAAATCCAAGAACAAATTATTCAACTTTGTAACAACTCCAACTATCAACTAATAATACTTAGTGATTTTAATAGTATTTTTAATTCATACTTGAATAGAAATCCTTCTAAAAACACTTCTATTTCAGAATCTCAAATTCTTAAATATCTAATTAGTCATCAATTCAAAGATATATATTAACTTTTTTTTTTAATTCACAACTTTACTTTTATTCACTCAATCTCAAACAGTAGAATTGACCAAATATAGACAAATCTAAACATATCTTAAATTGACTATACTGATATTCTTGAGAATATCTCATCTGAATCAGATCACAAAATTATTACTCTCGATATATCTATAACTATTAATAAAACAAAATCTACCAAACAACATACAAGGAAAAACTTTCTTTGAAAAAACTATTCTAAGAAAAATCTAGAAAACTACTCAAACTAAACATTACAAAGCCTTGCACAACTTCAAACTAAAATATCAAATATTATAAACCAAAATGAACTTAATCTAGTTTGAAACAAAATACTTAAAGCACTTTCTAAAACTGCTACTAAAAACATTTCTTATAAAAAAATCAAAACTACTCATAAAATCAAATCAGATAAACTACTTAAACATCATTTACTTTATTATAGATACAAACAAATACAATACTTTAAAAATCATTTACAATTTTCAAATCTTTATAATCTTCTTCATGAATATAATAATAAATATCCTGATAATTTTATTATTCATTCTCAAATTTCTGATAATCTTTAATCTACTATTAAACAAGAATTTATTTAAATTAAATTAGCACTTAATACATATTATCAACAACAAATCCAAAAAGAAATTCAACAAAAAATTGAAGACCAACTCTTTTATTTACAACCAAAAAAATTCTTTAAAAATATTTTTGAAAAATACAATAGTATATACATTAACAGATTACTAAATCATATCACCTTATTGACAGAAGAAGATCAAATTAAACAACCTATTTACACTCATTTTTCTAAATACTTTAATGAAAAACCTCTTCAACAAATTCAACCCAATTCTGAATATTATGAACTTTATCAACTTCATTCTGAATTTGAATCATATTATTAGAACTTATTTAATGATATCTCTGATGATGAATGGCAAAACACCATTCAAAATCTTCCTTTTCAAAAAGCTACTGGACCTCTTGAAACCAACTATAAACATATTAAATATGTTGGCTTTTCTGACAAAATCTCTCTTAAACTATTTATTAACAAATGCTTTCAACTTCAAAAAATTCCATCAGATTAAAAAACATCTAATATCTTTCTTATTTCAAAAAAATCTTCATAGACTTTATACTAAATTAAGTTCACCCTATCTAAATTATAGAATTTATGAAAAAATATTTTACAAAACTTTTTATACAAAGACTTGATAACATCATTAACACAAACAATCTTTTTTCTAATCTTAATTTTGTAGCTACCAAAAACTTAACAATATTATTGAACATTATAAACACTTTAACAAAGAAATATAAATAGTGTTTCAAGACATGTCTAAAGCTTTTGATAAAATTAATATATCTTGACTTCAAGATATTTGTAAAAGAATTGGTATTCCTTTACAAGGAATTCAACTTATTACTGAACTTCATACAAATTGACAAACAAGAATTATTTTGCATATAGTCTTACATCATCTGTTCATATTAAATCAAAAATTGAACAAGGTGAAATCTATTCACCTTTACTCTGGAAAATTTACTATAATCCTATTCTTACCTTTATTTACAACAAATATAACAACCACCTACTCAAAATTACCTTCTTTTTACCTCTTAATATTATTTCAAACATTCCATCATCCTCTATATAATACCTCCTATGGCCTTTATGAATAACACTGTTTGGCACAGTAAAAGTCCTGAATCTCTTCAAAATATTCTTAATGATACTTAAAAACTTTACAATTTAAATAATATTGAAATTAATCTGTCCAAATTTGACCTTTTACATATCTCTTAAAACAAAAACAAACTAAACTTTACTATACTAAATGTTTATTATAATAATTAAATAATACCTTTATGTAAGTCTTATAAAACTATATAATATCTTGGTATCTATTTGGATGGAAATGGCTCAACTAAACCAACATATGAGATGTTTTAAAACAAAATCAAAAACTTTCTTGCTCTAATTAAATTTAAAAAACTCATACCTAAACAAATCTCTATTCTCTTTAATATAATACTACAATTATTTTTAGAATATTTATTGCAAATTTTGTCAATTTCAAAAACATAACAACAAAAACTCTTATGTTTACTCTCTATTACAACAAAAAAAATGCTTCACCTTGCAAAAAATACATCTAATATTCTTCTTACTAATTCATTATCATTTAAACTTCCAACTCTTTAACATTTAACTCAAAAAGTAGCAATATCTACAATAAAACATATTTTTCATATTACTTCTCTTTTCAAACATATTGGCATAGCCAGAATTAAAAATTGACTAACTAAAATATGGCAACTTTTCTTTCTTCCAAATACTGCTTCTAAGTTTTTATTAAAAACAAAAAACTTTATATTCATCTTTCAACTTTCACTTTT
>CAJVQA010008028.1:0-13306 GCA_910591915.1 Cetraspora pellucida | reverse complement strand
TAACCATAAATTTGTACTATATCAAAGATTAAGCTAATAAAAACCAACTGGCATTGTCGCCAAAGTTCAAAAAAAAATAAATAAATAAATAAATAAATAAAAATAAAAATAAAAAATAAAAAAATAAAAAAAACTAAAGCCATACAAACTTAATAAATCGGTTTTCATAACATAAAATTTTCAAAAATAACCTGGCAACCTGGCTTTTAATTTAATTTTCAAAAAATTTTATATATAACATAAAATTTTTAATGGATTTTTTAAAAACTTACTGAGATAGTAAGTATGCTTTGAAATTTTTTTTAGAGTTTTGTAAATTTTGACCTGGCCAGGTTATGAAAACTAATTAATTAAGTTTGTACGGCCTAAATAGTATTTGATAATAAACTTTTACAGCTGTTCTCATAAATTCTGAGACAACTGATAAAAGTTTGATTGCCGAATTTGATAAGTTACTGATTTTGGTCAAAATAAATAACTTATCAACTGAAATCAATAACTTATCAAATTTGGCAATCAAAATGTTATCAGTTGTCTCAAAATTTGTGAGAACAGCTGTAATTATTAAAATACAAATTAAGATGAGCATAATGTAGACACATTGTTAAAATCTTTGATTCTTAATTATAACTAGAGGTTAAGCATAGTGCTGTAATTAGTTGTAATTATAATAAATTATAGCAAAAAATATCGTAATTCATTATAATTACAACCAATTACAGCACCATGCTCACACCTCTAGTTATAATATGTTTGGTCCTGAAAAAGAAAGGAATTAGTGAAAGCTTTTTAAATAAATTTTTTTTATTTTTTATAGCAACAATATCCAAATATCATTCCTATCAGTTGCTGCCTTCATGCATTTAATCTGATTGTAAAGGATATTGCTGGCTTTAATGACACAGTTTCTATCTGCAAAAAAAATCAGAAACTTGTAAATTTCTTCACAGGTTCACATATTTGGCTTCAAGTATTAAAAAATTAGCAAAAAGAAAAATAAATTCCTTATTTTTTAACTACCTTTTGTGAAACCAGGTGGTATTCTCTCGCTAAAGTCTGTTTGAGTGTGTCTACTTTTAAAAGAGGCTTCTAGCACTGCCTCAGTCTAAGCGAATCCAACAGAATAAAGTACCCAAAAATCAGAGATGAAATAAAAACCATTGTTAATAATAGGTATCATTTTGCTAGTAATGATGCATTAGTGAAAGTAATCAAACCTGTCGTCGATGCAATTGGAAGGCTTGAGTCAAGAGAAGCAACATTAGCTGATGTTTTTAAAGAACTAATCTATATTTACTTGGAAATATCTAGACTCGACATCTCTATTACTGGTTTTAAAACACATGCACTTACCATTATTAGCAAAAGAGCAGGGGAATTCTCTAATAATATTTACTTCATTGCCTTATTTCTTTTACCAATTCATAAAAATGTAGCTATTTCAAGATGTATAGATGATGACGGTCTTATATTTGAATGCTTAAAATTGGTGAAAACCTGGAAGTTTAATTATGATAAAACTAGAATTCTTTACAAGGAATTAATTAACTATAAAAATAATAATCCTCTCTTTAAACTCCTTTCTAGTAACTTACAAAAATCTCCTCGATTGTTTTGGACTGAATTTGTCAGTAATTCCCCTCTTCTTCAGCAGTTTGCCATGAAAGTCCTTGCGATTGTTCCTCATGGAGCTGTATGTGAGTGGCTTTTTTCTTCATTAGGTCTTACAAAAACTAAGTCATGAAACTGCCTTTTACCTGACGCACTTTCAAAGCTTGGGCAGATTAAGAATGAACTACAAAAAGCTATTTTAATAAAAAAAAAAAATAAAGGACAAAAGTTTTCAGGTTCTAGTCTTGTCGAAGAAAATGTAGATATATTATTTGAAGAGGAAGATGAGATAGAAGAGCAGGACAAAATTAATGAAGATCTTAGCATTGTTAATATTAAATATGAGAAGACTTCTATTATGGATAAATTTTTTGACTTCGATGCATATGAAAGAGATCAGGAGGCTTTTTTACTTGAAGAGACTTGTAATAATTCTGCACCGCAAAATGATAAGGATTGGTCTATTGAAGATATTCTTACACAATACGAATAGATTTTATAGATTAGTGTAATATATATAAAAATATCTTTACCTCTCATATTATATAACATTAAAATATAACAAATATAAAACTCAAAAAAGAAAAAAAAAATAGGACTATTTAAATAAAGATCTGAGCAATGTATACTCAGCAATACTTTTATACATTCTAACATTTCAATACAAATTGGTTTTGAATATTTAAATAAAGTAATAGATGCTTAGTATAGTAGAACTTTAAATTTTTCTGTCACCATTGGATCTTCAATAAACATCTTAAAATTATGTGAAAAATTCGATCATGATTGGTTGATTATAACCGTCGATGTTACACAATAATTATGTAGATCTTAGTTTAATGTTACAAACTTATAAAAAGTTTTTTTAGAATACTTCAAATATCTTGTATTACTCTCTCACATTATATAAGTAAACTTGTAGTCTTTGTTTCATAAAACACAAATATCAGTTGAATCTATTTGAATCCAACAAATTATAATACTAATGCCAGAAACAGTAAACTAGGAATAAATACAGTATATTCTGTTATTCGTTGCAAGGTTTGATTTTAAAAAGAGCTTTATACATGCTCTTAATTTATTATGTTAATAATAATGATCTCAATATATATTTTGTTAATTTATAGAAGTTAATATTGATATAAGAATTATATATAGGACGAGTAGATATAAATGTAGTTAATTACGAATTAAGTATTAGATTAGTGATTTGAACTGGTTGGGCTATAATCGGTTAACCGACCCGAATTGAACAAATTTTGGGTACCCGGTTGAGTAAATTCTTAATCGGTTGATCCGTACAACCAGTTGAGTATCGGTAATTGGTTGACAGGATGTAAATGACATCAAGAAGAAGCAAAGGGTCCGAGAACTTTTGAAAAGAAAATGAATAAACATAAAAATTTGAGTAAATGCCCAAGAACTTCCGAAGATAAAGTGTGAAGTAAATCTTAATCGGTTGCAATCGGTTGACATTAAATATTTCAGTTCGGTTACCTGATTAAGGAATTTTTTCTTAGTTCAAATCACTATATTAGATAAATACAAATATGAAGTTAGTGCTAATTATTAGTTCATATTTCTTGTAAACGTGGTGATAGTAAAAATAGAATATAATAAAATTTTTAGTTAAATTATATTGATTAATTTTAAAGAAAAGTTTCACTAACTTTAAAGAATAAATTTCTTGCAAATTGATTTTTTATAAAACGTTATTGGATAAAATCTACATAATACTTAACTCAGTATAGCTGATTTATTGGTTGAGGCTGTGATGATTGTTTTCTTCTTTCGACTATTCCTGCTATAGTTTTGAACAATTTTTATTGGTTAATTTCTTGTCATATGATAACATATAGGCATGCCCTATAGGTATGCCTCAGGCTGAGGCATGCCTAAGGCATGCCTAATTTTTTAGATTGAATACGAGATATAGGCCTGATGCACCAATTTACGATACTTTCTTGTTTATTAGTTGACGCGGATAAAAGGAGCCCTTCTTGTTCATCTTCACTCATAGTTACATTCTGGCCATGTCTAATTCTCTTATATTCTGGGGTTGTTTGCTTAGAAGCTTCTTTGAGATAGCTAGTTTTTTGGGGAACTGGCCAGCTATTACACTTGAGGACGTGTTGGTGAAGCTTATCAGGCTTGCCTTCAAGTTTTAATAGACAATATTTACACTTAGCAGTGTACCTATTTTCTGCTTTTTTGTTAATAGAACGCCAAAACCCAGTCCATCGATGGTCTTGGCTAGGAAGTGTAGCAGTGAAGTCCTTAGGAGGTTCCATAATTTGTTTATGAGAAGAAAAAGATATGTATAAAATTTATATTCCTTGGTTACTAATTAATTTGAACCTATTGTTACCATATTAACTTATCATATTATGCAAGATAATGCTACCTGTGCATTAGGTTCGTTATTTTGAGGTACTTTTAGGGATGTTAAATTACGAGTTTAGCTCAATTCAGTCCTGGGACTGTACTAGACTCAGATCTTTAAATCGTATAAAAACATGTGATCTTTAAATGGAATTTAGACAAGTATTATATCTTGAATTAGATCCTTTGAATAAGTTCATCTAATCAATTTAATTCTGTATTATTAAATTAATTTGAACCAGGATCTAAGTCCTATATAGATTTATTGTGTTTTCATGTGATTTAAGAACCGAGTTCTAACTGTTCTTGGAAGGACTGATCAGGACTCAGTTCCAAAGAACCGATTAACATTCCTAGGTACTTTACCACTTCTGTAAAGTGTGTGTTATTTTGGGACTTTTGGATCAGGTAATTAATATATATATATTTTTTGACATTATTTTGCATTTTACAGTAATGATTAAATGCGCTGATAAGATAGCTTATATGTTTCTATAACTAAAAGAGAAATGCACAGTTTAGCTCTATACTGTACAGGTAAGTGAATAAGTTGACTAAACAATTATATTTCAAGATTATTATTAGCATTTTAAATTTTAATATCAATATGTGGAACGATTCGATCAATATTTGCATTAAAGCATTATTTTTTTCAATTTTATATATATTTTTTTTGTAAGCCAACAATATTAATATGGTATATTTTTATGACATTCTATAAATTTTATTTTTGAGTATTTTTGTATTTATAGAGCAAGCGCATTTTATATATAACAGTTAATAAAATTAATTACGATAGTATCAATATACATAAACCTGAAAAAATTTTTATTAAATGATTTAAGATTCTTTTATTTTTTTAAATAACTAGTCGAGAATGATTTTATAAATGCTTTCTGAGTAATTTCATAGATTTAGTTAATTTAATTAATATTATATATAGGCATCACGTATTATCAGAGACATGTGAATTTTGTGATTTGCTGTGATCGAAGTAAATCACGTAGTATTAATAGTATGGTCAAATTTAATAAAAAATATAATAAAATCTTATATTTTAATAGCGTTAGTTCAAAAAAAAAATTTACATTTCTCGAAAAAAAATTTTAGTACGAGATAAAATTTTAGATATTATGTAATTAAATCGGTACTTTAATTTTAATCAACAGTTCAAAAACAGAATTAAATTATATTTCGCATGTCCTTGCATATGAGTGATGATCTGTAAAAACCTGTAAATAGATTCACTAACCAGAAATGACTCCTGATGAAATATTACACATGTTATTATTTTTAACTTAGCAATTGTTTGATAGAAGCGTTTTGCAAAATAAGATGTGTAATGAAAGCAATTAGAGCAGTTAGAATTGTGTATTTATCACATTTAATTTATTTTTACGGTCAGATTCATCAGGGGTTGTTTCTTGATAGTAAATCAATTTACAGATTTTCACTGACCGTCACTCATATTATATTAAGAGTTACATGAAATGCAAATAACAATAAGCATTTTAAAGGTTTTTATTTTATTGGATTATTGTTTAAATTTTGGCCAATAGTTTTGACTGTTCATGTCATGTGACTTGGCATGCCTTTTGCTTTTTGGCATGCCTTCTAAGGCATGCCCATGCTTCTGTGCCTTAAACCCTAAATGTTTCTATTAATGCTATTGGTTATATGTTGTTTAAACTATATCTTTATTCAATATTCTTGAGTATTGGGTAAATTTGTACTATCTTCTATTTCATTGGTATCTTCCTTCTTCTAGATATAAGTCTGCAAAACTTCTAAATACTTCTTGTGTTTTCTTTCCTGCTTATTTTATTAGAATGTAACTTATGTCTAATATGCCTAGAGCTGTCCTTGTTTTTAGTTCTCTTAATGTTTCTTCTCATTTTTTTTCTTCAATTTCTCTTTTTACTTCTGTATACTATTTCTTTTTAATGTTTTCTCATAGTTTATATATTTCTTTTTACTCTTTTGACATCTTTTTTAATCTTGTATTTCTTTTCCTAAATTGTATTTTGTAATGCTTTGCTACTCCTATTCTAACATCTTCTGGACTTGTTGGTAGATTCACTTTTTCTTCTGTTTGTTTGATAAATCTGTTGAGTATTATCTTCTTATAAGGCCTATTCAGAAGACTCACTATTATCTTTCTCTGATCTGTTTTGATCATTTTGCATCTTTTATCTATATTCTTTTCTATTTGTTTCCTTTGTATATGCTCCCAGTCCATCTTTTTCCTTTCTAATAATAGCTTTCTTCAACCTTTTATATCTTCTATTCATGTATTTGACTATTGTCTTTATAGTTTTGGCAATTTTGCACTAATTTCTTTGCCTAGTATTTTTAATTATTCATTTACTTTACTTCTTTTCTTCTCTGTTACTGTTTGTGTTTTCTTTATTTTTGCATAGTTAATTAATTTTTATAACTTAATAATGCCTTTTTCTTGTTGCTTTTCCTTCTGACTTCTTCTTCTGTTAGTTATTATGTTAAATACTTTTTTCTTGAGTATGTATTTACTTGCTGTTGTAATAATAGCTTCTTTTATTATGTCCCATATATTGTTTATCTTCTCTGTTTTCCTCTTTTTATTTTGTTCTTTCTTATAAATGTCTTCTAGAACTTCTTTTATTTCTAACTGATTCTGCAACTCTTGTGCATAATTTTTCCAATCATTTAATTTTGTTTGATCATATAGGTATATTGTTCTTGACTGCCTTTTTCTTTTAATCTCTGTCTTGCTTTTTACTGCTATTATGTGTTTGATTTATATTTCTACTATTACTATCTTGTGATTACTTTCTGTAATCTCTTCTGCCTCTTCAACTTCTGCTTTTTGTAGGCCTAGGACTAAACTATCTAATATCCATATATAGTTAATTCTTGTTGCTGCTTCTTTATTTGACTATATGTATTGCTGATTTATTGAATTCAAGTTTCTATACATGTCTCTAAAGTCTTAATTCTTCATCCAGTTGAAGATTGACAGTCTTTTGTAGTTTGTTGTTTGTGAATATTGTCTGTCTAAAATATTGTTTATTGTATAATTAAAATCACTTATTATAATAAATTGTGTTTGTTTTTTTCTTTTTAAAACTATTTCTATAATTTTTTGCTAAATGTTTTTTTCTACTATTTTGTTATTTGATGGCATATAGACTGCAATCACTACTAATTCCAATTGTTTAAAGTATAGTATAATTTCTATCATATATTCACTTGTTTTTTTAACAGCACCTATATGCTTCTTCTATTGTTTATTGATCATAATTCTAACATCTAACACTTTCTTCTTATTCTTTGCTACACTTGTCCAAAAACCTATATATCTTTTGTTTGCTGCACACATTAGAAATTTTCCTTCTTTTTCTGCAAGATTTGCCTCAGTAATTTTTATTATTAAGATTTCTTCTTCTTCTGCTCAGCTAAACAGATTTTTCAGTTTTCAAGCTTTAGTTTTGAGTTCATTAATATTATAACATGCTATTTTCATTTTATTTTTTTTTTAAAAGTCTTCGTTTTGTCTTTATACTTTCTTTTTTTTTGTTTGACTCTTTATCTTTTTAACAAAAGGACTTCATTTCTTTTCTTTTTTCAAACATCTCTCTTTTATCTTGTAAAAAATTTTCTATCTCCTTGTCTACATTCATTGGTTCAACTATGGTACCTTTAGGAGTGATTAGGTTGATTTATTTCATTTCTTTTCACTTTCTTTTTTAGTTTTTCTAATCTTTCTAGTATTAGGTCTAGAATATTTTTAACATGAAACTTTTCTTTTTGATGTTAAGTTTGGGTTACTGTTTTTTTTTATTCTTTTTTTACTTCTGGCTTTCAGTTGTTAAGCTGTTTTTATTTTCTTCATATTTATGATTTTTGTTGATCTTCTTTTCTATTTATTGTTTTTATTATTTTCATATTTTTCTATATTAGAAATTTTACTAATATTATCACTATTGATATGTTTTGTGTTTGTATTTTCTTTTTTGTTTATATATTTTCCTTTTTTTCTTTATACTTTTGCTAAAAGAGTAGATAGTTGTTAATCTTATCAGCTTTGTCTGTGCTGCTTTTATTTCCTCTATTGATGCAAAAGTAATTATCACTGATCTTCTTTGATTTCTGTTTCTGTTACATGATATATATACTGATCTTGCTTCTCTTTTCTTTAAACATTGTAATAGTAATACTTCTAATGCATTACCTGAAAGCTCTGTTAACCTTGTTGTAAATTGAATTTGCATATTATATTGATTGTAATCTTCTTTACCTAATGTTACTTTTGCTAGTCTATATACTCCTATTGGTAGTAATCATGAAATCTTTTCTTTCTCTAATTCTTTTGTTTTAACTATTGCTAATGCTTTGTATTTAGATCTTTTAATATATTTTATCTGAGCTTCTTTGATGTTTTTGCATATATTTTTTACTTCTTTTGTATTAATATTAGCTAGAAGATCCTATATTGTTATATATAACTTTGCTTCCAAATTCTCTTCTGTTAAGTGGTCTACTTCTTTATAGTCCACTTCTTTTTGTCTAGTATAATTTTTTGACTTTCTTTCTTTTCTTTCTTTGTCTTTATATACTTGCTGATGCTGTTTTCTTTCTAGTTTTTTTGGTTCTTCTGAAATAATTTTAAGCCATTCACCTTCTTTTTCTTTGATTCTTTCTATTGCTACATCTCTACTAAACTCATAGTTAAAGTCAACTTCTGTCTAACTATTACCTTTCTTAAAAGCTTCTTAGATTGATTTGATGTGATGATTTTCTCAAAAGATCCATTAGATATATTTTAATTTTTCTTTTTTGTTTTCTCCTGATACTATATATATTGGAATATTCACTTTAAAAAATTTAATTTTGTCATATTTACAGTTTTTTGGTGACTATTGACTATTCTTAATTGTGTTTGTAAGTGTTAATGTTTCTTAATTCTTTTTTTTGCTTTTAGCTCTATTATTTTCTTATCTATATCTTCGATGTTTTTCTTTAAGTTGTATATTCAGTTATCTATTAATGTTTCTTGATCTTCTTTAGTTTGCTTTTTTTTAATATTGGTCTTCTCTTTTGTTGTACTAACTGATGGCATTTCTAAAACTATATTCTGAAAATTACTAGGACTTGGTTGTTGTGTGATTGAGATACTTAGTTCTTTCATTTGTCTTATAACTTTCTTTAGATCTTGATTTATCTTTTCTTTTTTATTTGTTTATACTTGGTTTTTTTTTTTTTTTCTGGTATAGCTATTTCTTTTTTTTCTACTTTTTTAACCTTTTTAGTTTTCTCTATTTTGTTTTTTTTTTAAATATTTCTTCTCCATTAAAATTTATTTGAGGATTAAAGGAGCCTGAGTTTACATTTATTACTAATAGTTTTGTTGCCTATTCTTCAATAATATTATATGCCATCATGCACACTTTAGTTATTTTAAGCACTTCAAAAATTTGGTTATAAAAAAGTAAATCTTTTACTATAATATTTTTTAGATCATAAACTGCTAAATCTTTTGCTATATATTCTAAGTTATTTGGATTTTTAATACATTTTGATAAAATCTTATCTAGTATTTTGCTATCTATATATTTATAGTTTCTATCTCCAAACTCTCTAATTTGTTAAATTAAATCTGTGTCCAATAGTAATCTTATCTTTGTTTGTACTTCTATTTCTAAACTTTTTTGTTGTTCATTCATTTACTTAGTGCCTATGTTTGTATTTATCTATATTTCCTAATATGGTTGTTTATTGTTTAACATGATATGCTGTTGTTTGTTGTTATTTATATTAATAGCTAATTACATGTTCTGTTGTTGTTTTTCAGATTTAGCATACTTTTCTGATTTTTCCAAAAATTTGTTTAAAAAATTTTTAAAGTCAGAAAAAGTTTTGTTTTTCAAGAATTTGCTTATATTGTTGCTAAGACAAAGTATTTGTTTTTTTTTTTTTTTTTTTTTTTTTTTTTAAGGTGAGGTCATGCCCTTAAGTCTTTATTAGTATATTGGTTATAGCTAGTACAATTTTTTATCATACATCATCTATTACTATATATCTATTCAGACATAGGACTCAGACATTTTTATCTGTGACCTAAACCTACCAGAGCTTTGTATTGTATCCCACTTACACCTAACCTAAATTTTTGTTTCACTACCGATTATATTAGGTAACCTGCATATTCCCCCCATGTCTCACAACCTATTTTTCACAACTCCCAAATTGGTTCACCAGGTCATTTGCTCCTTTTGAGCTCCTATCTTTGGTTTGCCCGAAGGGTGTCTCTCTAGCATGTATCTCAAGCCAGGTTCCTGCTGCCACTGCCATTTTCCCAATTCAGATACTGGTAGCACATATCTCAAGCCAGGTCCTTGCTGCCACTGCTGGTTTGCAACCCTTCTTGGTCTTAGCATTATTCAAACGGATTGTGCATTTAACCTGCCCCTTAAATACTCTTTTTTATAGTATAGTGGAACTATGTTTCGGAAATGGTACTCCATTTTCTTCCAGCTATTGGCCATCGTTTCCTTTCTACTTAAACACATAAGGACTTATCTTGTGTTTGCACCGCCCAAAGCCAGTTTGCATTCCTCTGTGTACACTAATCTATACAGATATCTGTATAAATCTGCATTCCCACAGATGCTCCGTGCTTGTTCGCAAAGGTCACTCTAATTTAGGTATCTCAACTTTAATTGGTACGGCATTTATGTTGGTGTGTTTCACTTGTTTTGTTATAGGCTTTTATATAGGTGTGACTAGAGCTCCGGTTTGGTACCTTTAGACATACAGGACAGGCTACAACTTCTCTATACGTATAGCTACCTTCTATTTTCAGTCATTCCACGACACCAGAGGTGCTTCCAATCTTGATAAGGCTAATCCTTTGTCACAGACCTTCTATGTATGCACCATTTCTCTCATTACTCCAGTATGTATTACCTTGGTATCACCCTTCTAATCAATTACCTCCCAAGTTAGATGTAAAGATGTTGGTACTGCCCTGTTTCCGGAGGACTTATATGCGCAATACTTCGTGTAACAAAACCTTCTGTGATGCTGCTGTCACCCGTAGTACCTGCTTTCTGCAAAGTCGGTTTCCTTCCAGAAATTCTTTTTTTCATCATATACTGCACTTGGACTTAACCACAGGTCTTCGTGTTCAATTACTGGCTCCTTATAGGTTACAGAGGCTAAAATCTTTTGGATTTTGCCTCTAGCCGGACTTGAACCATTGACCTTGACTGTGGGGGTATAGGAGCTTAACAATTAAGCTATGGGACCCACACCCTCTATATTACATATTTAAAACTATATTAAAATCATAAAACTATACCAAAAGCCTGAAACTATTATAATTCAGATTCGGATATCTGATAATTATCCAGATAAATGCTTAACAGATTAGAAGTTAAAGATAAGAAAGTTTGTATTATAAAATATTTTAATAGCTTTTTATGATTAGTGTTAAGATAAGAAAATTTATATTATAAAATCATTCTAACAGCTCTTTAAAGTTAGAATTTAGTATTTTGATTATAGATATTTGTACTATATTAAAACTTCATAGAGAGTTTTTTATTTTGATGTATATTAGTCTTTTTAATAATACAGTATATCTAATTTACATAATTTACATGTGCAATACATATTAATTATTCAATATAGTACTTAAATAATCTTTATTAATTAACTAATTTTTTGCTATTTTATTGGTTTTTCTTTTAGTGATAGACTTTGGTATAAGAACTAAACAAATCTATAATCATTATATTGAAATAGCATATGTTATTATAAAGAATACAAACAATATACAGTAATGGTTTATTATTTTTCTGTTTGTGTATATGTAATATATATACAGTATGTACATAGTACATAGCTCTAGCTTACTAGAGTTATATGAATTAAATAGTAGCCTTGTGCATATATGCTACAATCATGATACGTATACTAATTTAGTTAGATACTCATTTATACCAAAAAGAGAAAAGGCATAATTCATTTCATCGGTTACCAAAAACTTACTACTTTGGATAGTGATCAGTAGATTTGTTTAACAACTTAACATTATTAGAAGTCAATTGCTTTTAGCTAAGCATTGCGTAATTAAAGAACAAATTCTTTAAAGTTTATAAAACATACAAGTTTACATTTGCTTTTGGTTGCATATTATATCATTTATATATTTTCTATTTTAGTTTTATATGAAAAAAATAAGAATATTATTATAACTGTTTATCGTTATTAATATCTTAAATTAGTGTTAGCAATATAAATTGGAACTAATCTATAAAATACTAATGGCTTAGACATATTCAATAGTGTATATCTATAACTTCTTATATTCAGATATCTTAGATTTATTTTTAAGAATTTTTCATTGTGCATTTATTAAGAGTTCCCATATTGATATTAAAATACATAAATAATTAATGTGTACGTATGTGTATTGCCAGTATATAATATATTTAGTGTGGGTATTAAATAGGATACTAAAAACAATAAAGAAAAGAACATATTAATGAGAAAAAAATTATTTAATATATATCATTAGCTTGAATAGTTTTGAAGTGACCAAATTATTATGTGTAACATGTAATCAATTTGAAAATAGTGACACTATCCAACTGGTGTTAGCATTTCAGTCACTTCTTAAATGGATATGTTGTGTAATCTATAAACAGCTTAGTCGATAAGAGGCAGTTAGATTTGGCGAATGTTGTATTTATGATCATAGGTTTTATATGATAGTGAAGGCTAGGTAATTATGAGGGTCAAACTTTATTATAAGCACAAACTCTGCATACCTTCTTCAGAGGGCTTGAAGCCTTTATTATATACTTTCATTTATATAGGACACATTATATACTGCATTCATGATATATTGCTTATACTACTTATAACGTTTATACTAATTATGCTAATAATAATGTTTATACTAACTATTTTAAGTATAACCTTGATTCCACTGATATTTATTATCAATCTGATACTTAGTATACAGCAGATACAGTGTATACTGCTAGTACACATATTTAAGATATATGATCTACATAGCCGAGAGAGTGTGACTTAGGGTCATACAGTGAAGATCCTACATTACTCATAGATCATGTATTTCAGGTCTAACAATAGATTGAAGTCAGATTTTGAATCAGACTATATTTATTTTATGACATAAATTATTAGTATAATATTTATTAATTTAAAAGCTAAAGTGGTAATCAAGGGTGTGGCAACCTAGTGAAGTGGTCAGGTTGTCAACCCTCCAAGTGGTAGGTTGGGTGTTCAAATCCCATCGACAGCA
>CAJVQA010008027.1:0-13308 GCA_910591915.1 Cetraspora pellucida | reverse complement strand
ATATTATTAAACAAAATTTCATTTAAATATTTTAAAATTTAAAAAATATAGATTATAAGTATATTTTTGTTAATTTTCTAAACAAATTTGCCTGAAAATGGTTTACAGTTTAAGGGATAGTAAAAAATATTTTTAATAAGACTTTACTTATTTTTATGAATAATCATCATTACTCTTAATTACAGCAATGATTAGATTAGTAATTTCTTTTGCTGTTTTGTTTTAAGTCATAGCACTGTTCAGATTTATCACTAAATGAGTATAATAAAGAATATTAGTTACTTCATTAATTTGAGTATCAATTGTTAACTCTTGAATTTCATGCTCGATAAAATTCCTCAAATCGAGATAGTCAACCTCAATATAATCTTTAAGTTCTAGATTAGAGTTTTCATTAGTAATTATAATGCTAGCAGGATTCTCTTCAGAAAGTATTTTAAAGTTATCTTGGCTATCTAGTTCATAATTATCTAATGATGTTATTTTATTAGTTAATGTTTTATTATTTCTGTCTCAATGGTTTTTACATCTTTTACATGTTTTATAACATTTTCTTTTCTACTCAAATTCATTATTAGGTCAGAAGGTTTTATAGCTGATGCAAAATTCTACTTTTTTCATTTTTTAAAATTTTATTTAATATATCTGATAATAAGCCAAGATACTGATATTATTATATTTTAAAACTATATTATAAAAGCAATATGAGTTAAAGAAGATAGAACAATTCAATTAACATGTTAAGATACTAGCTCAAAATATTTATACAAATTGATCTTAACAAAGTCAAAAGTAATTTTATTTATAAAATTTTATTACAGGTAAATTACAAACTTCTAATTATACTCTAAAATTTTTCTTTACAATTTCTAAAAAGATTTTTATTCTCTTTCCTAATTCGATATCATCTAACAATATTCCTTTCAATCAGATAAAATGCAACTTTCTATATACAATTGTAATTTTATATTATATGCAAATTTTAATTTTTGAAATATGCAAGATTCAAAAATTATATATAAGTTTTATATTCTTTGCTATAATATTCTTTTCTAATACTATACTAACTCTTTTTTTCTTTTTCAACTAGATAAAACATGTTATTCATTATAACAATTCACTTTTAATATTTTATATGTTATTTGTGATTTTTTGTTTATATATTCTTCTTCTTAGACTAGAATATAAAATTCAATTTTTGTAATACGTAAGCTTTGAAAGCTTCATATTCTTTGTTATCATATTCTTTTTTAATGCTGTATTAACTCTTTTTTTTCTTCAACTAGATGAAATGTGTTGACAATTTACTTTTAATATTTCATATATTATTTGTGATTTTTTTGTTTATAATTCTCCTTAGGCTAGAATATAATAACAATATTTCTTATATTTGTAACCAATAATTGGATCTGTATATTTGTTACTAATTAATGATTATGATAAGTAGCTAACTTAATATTTAATTATTAATTTTGTAGCAAGGTGAATAGCATTGTACAGATTTGTTAGAAACATATTTAAAAAAGCATATATGTTTGTATATATTAATATGCATAAATAGTAATTATTTAATTAGTTAAGTTTTATTATATAGTTCTGCTAATTATAACTTGGATCCATCATATAATGTTTCAGTCATTTGTATATTTCTGTATTAATGTAAGTTATTATCAAATTTATATTACTCTTACCTTATTTAGCAATTTAAAATTATTTATCATAGCATTGAGACTTTATTATAGTGTGCAGTGTAAAAATTGGTTTTTTTAAGAAATTGCTATAATGAATTAAAAGCATTCAAAATTGTCATTTAGTAATTTAATGTTGTAGATTAGTTGGTATATTTGGCACAATTAATAATCAGAAGCAAAGTTTTAAATATGTAATGCAAAAATACTAATCTAAATTACTAATTTTCTTATACAATAAGATAGCAACATTATCAATTGTAGTTGATTTAAACTATATATGATATATATTTACTAACAAAAATAATAATTAATTAGAAATAATCTTGTACATAATAGCAAATAGTTGTCAGAATTACAGTAAAATGTCTATAAGTACACATTCTTGAAATAGAACTTTAATATGCATTTAAAGAACAATAAGAAGTATATTTATTAAATTTAAGTATATATTTAAAAAAGGTGTGCACTTGTGAAAAATTGATCATAATAGATTATTTGTCTTGTTCAATATTAGTATTATCAACAAAATTACATATGATTAATCATCACATACTATAGCTTATATTTATTGTATATGAATTAAAAAAATTACTGTTATTTCCTTGTGACGATTAAAATTACATGATTTTGTTGGCAACACTATTCAATATTTATGAATTAATTAAAATACATCCTATAAAAGCATTATATTTGATCCAAAAAACATTTATCAAATATAAATTAGTGAATATAACACATGTATATCAGGTTCAAAAATTTTTTTACAAGTGTCAGCATCATTATTTCACTTCTTTATGATAAAATTGAATTGTAAAGTGAAGTCAATAATAGTTAACATTTTATAAATTTTGACATTTCAACCCTAATCCCAACTAAATAACTACAACTGATTTTGCTAGCATCGTTCATCTTAATAACTTTTGATTCGATTATTGCAATAGGTTTTTATAGTAAAAAACTTGAAAATTCACTATATAGTACAGTGATTTAAATTTATAATTTAACCAAAAATTTTGTTAGTAATAAATCTTCGATAGCTTTAGTAAATAGTATATGTGTATGGCAAAGGTTTCAAGAGTTCATAAAAATTTTATTAAATTGATTGATTCGCAGAGTCGTCACATGACCCGTAATCTTGGATCGCCATCGTCATGGATCGGCAGCCCGGATAGATCGACGATGTCACGTGACCCGTAATTTTCGTGGCTGCCCTGGTGGATTCAATTTTTGGTGCTTATATAATCAATTATGATTGGCTAATTTTTGTGTAATTGATTTTGATTGGTTAAAAATATATATATGTTTTCTTTTTTTTTATATTAAACGCCAATTTTTTAAACTCATATAAACTTTAATCCTTTATAACTTTTTTAAAACAAAGAATAAAAAAAAATCCTCTGACAAAATATAATTTATCTAAAAATCTATCAATTTGTCAGAGGTTTTTTTGATTTAACCTGTTTTAAAAAAGTTATTACACTTCAAAGTTTTTATTAATAAACATTGGATGTCTTTTACTGTCCGGTACTGTATAAACTATTCACTACGTATACTTATATCGAGAGTCACTTGTACTAATAATAACTAATACTAACTAATAACTAGGGTTAAGATTTTTTATTTGTATATGAACCTCTTATTCAACTTAAAAATTTTACAGGGAGATAACCAAAGGCCTTAAAAAGTCAAAAAAAAGGACAAAATACTGAGACCTTTTGTTTTTCTTATCCTTCGATCAACACCTGAGCGACTACATATTCTCCGTCGTGTGCTACCGAAGCGTGAGTTTTTGAAATGATTATGTTATTTCCGATATTCTCAGGTATGTTAATAGTTATGTAAGGTTTTCCTATTTGGTAAATAATGTATTTCTATTATCACATACATACTATATTAACATCTCTGACATTAATTTAGAAATTAAAATTTTAAGAATAAATTATCTATCCGAATATTATAAAAAATGATTAATATTTAGACGATTTATTCTTGAAATTTTGCTTTCTGAAATAGCACACTGAGATGTTATTTTAAATAATACAGTAAACAAAGCAAATGTAGAATTAAAAAAGATCAACAAGATACAGTCAACCTTCCCCCTTGGAACTATAGGCAAAAATTTTGAGAATGTGCATTTAGAGAGGGTGTGCATTTATGGAGGACATTTTATTAAGTGCTCTATGTGCTTGAGACTTAAGATTAGTGTGCATTCAGAGAGGGTATACATAGTGCATGCATTTATAGAGGGTACATTCAGTGTTGTCAATGGACAGCTTTGGACATGAGTTTGGACATTTTTGAACAAAAATATAAATTAAAATTACTCACAATTTGTTAAGATAATCTATATACTTTTCTAAGTAAAAACTATTCAGAACCTAAAAAAATATATAATCATATATTTTTTAGACAAAATTATTAATTATTAGAGCTTGGACATGCTTTGGACACTCTTGGACATTTGGACGTTGGACATGGTCAAAAAAGCCTTGGACAGTGAAAAATGTACAATACTGGGTACATTTATGCTGTACAATGAAAGTATATAAACCTTTTATTTTTTTGATAGAAACATCTTTCCATGTTACACTATGGTGAGGATATAATGCTTTATACGTCGCTTCTTTTAAGGACCACCTGATTGGAAAATATAAACAATTAAAAAAATATATCTCCTTTAATTAGTATCAAAAAATTATCATAACCTGACAGCCAAATATGATACGATGTTATGTTCTATTACAGTCAAACCTCTATATATGCACGCTCTATAAATGCACACCCTCTATAATTGCACCCTATGCCTCAGTCCCAACTAATAATGACACTTATAAAACTACACTCTATAAATGCACGCCCTCTACAAATGCACACTTATGGTCAGTCCCAAGGGGGGTGCATATATGGAGGTTTGACTGTATTAGATGATTATCGCGGGTGTTTAAAATTGATGAAAATGTATAATGAAATTCTTTTGTTTCTTCAAAGGTAAGTATTCGGGATGTAAATCTTTTAAGAGAAAATGAGTTGCGGAAAAGGAGGGCTTTGAGACGTGGAAGGTGAATGATATCGATGCCTATTCCTAATACTGTATCATTATAGAACCAAATGTAATTATGCCACCAGCGTTAATTATGTTGACAAAGCCATCTTAAACAGGTGATGATCAAAGTCCAAATAGTTAAATCTGGATTTGAGTATATTTAGGATCATAATCATCACCTGTTTTTAATTACGCAATAAACAACTTTTGACCATCTTTAATCTAATAAATGATTATCGTTATATATTATTGAATATTTTGTTGAGCCCTAGTTAATTTTTAATATAAACGCTTTATAAATCTAATCCAAGTTCATTGGGCCCATTGGACCGACATCACCGCGTACAACGATAATCTTTCATATAACATTCGGATCGCGTCTTTTGTAGCTTTTACTAAAAACGAATCTAACAATGCTGGTGTGTAATATAAAGTTATTATTAAACTCTAACCTTTCAGATCGAAAGGACAATTATTTCTTTGAAGTGTTTCGGATTTCACGTGTGCAATTACAGTATTTTCGTCCATGAACGTTATTTCGAATTTTGGCCCGAATTAAGCTTAATTTAGGCCAAAATTCGAAATTACATCCCTGCGCGTTATTAGTATATATAATTGAGTGTATCGGTCAGATATAACGATAACCCTAATCTTTAATTTTAGTCATTTAGCACAGCTTTCGCTAACTTCAACAAAACACTCGTTTGGCTAACTAATCGACCTTTACTAAGAATATCAGTACACTATAGGGATACAGTAATTGAGTGAAAATTAAACTGCTTTAATACATTTTATTTGATTTTACCTAATATAATTACACATATTTTTTTAAAAAAAAACAATCTTAGAATCTTAAATTTATATATATATCTTATAGAGAATGAAATCCTAAATCCTAAATCAATGTATAATCATAGGTGAAAAATATTCTAAACCATATGCATAAAAACATTTTGCATAGCATAAATAATTTTAGAGTAGGATTAAACGACCAATATGAAAAATATATTGGTCGCTTTTTTTTGTGTTTTGGAGTTTTTGAAACGAAATCTAATTATATAAAAGAAAGCTTTTCAAAAGCATAGTTCGAACCCAGAAATAGTAATGATAATAATAATAATAGTTCAGAGTTTGAAACTCTTTTAAAGAAAAGACGATATTAAAAAAAAAAAATAAAATAAAAAATAAAATAAATAAATAAATACAAATTTACAAAATCCATACGTGTCAAATGTTCATGACCTATTCACAACGTCTTTTTTACTCATTTGACTCGTTGTTACCAAGCCATTGATCCAACATTTCTTTAAGTTTGGCAATTTTCAATGGTTTAGTAAGATAATCATTCATTCCCGATTCCAAACATTGTTCTTTTGTACCTTGAACAGCTGAAGCCGTTAATGCAATAATTGGAACATTGGATATTGGTGTATTCATAGTTCTTATTGCCCTTGATGCATCAAATCCTGACATTATTGGCTATTTGTTAAAATAAAAATAGTAATATTAATGATAATACGATTAAAAATTAACTTTTTTTATATAAATTAAATGGTAACTTACCATAGCACAATCCATCAAAATTAAAGCAATTCTTCCAGGATTAGATTCATCAGAAGTTGAAGAATCCTGAGAATAATTTGAATACTCTGATTCTATCAGATTTACAGCTTCTTGTCCATTTGTAGCACACAATGATGGATACCCGAGTTTTGAAAGTTGATGTTGAATAACTTTTAGATTTATGGGATTATCTTCCTATAATCGATTCAAAAAAAAAAAAGGATTAAAAAAAAATATATAAATAAATGTGAAATCTATTACTTAGAATTTGAAAACTTACCACACATAAAATACATTTTGATTTGGAAACAGGTCTAAATCGGAATTTTGATGCGCGATCATCAGTCGGAGCAGTGACGTTTTCTGTTTCATCATCTGCCATTCTTTTAGTGCCTGATTGTGCTGTTTCAACACTTTTACCTTTATCCTTTACCGATGATTCAGCAGTAGGTATATTCACTGCAGGTAAGTCTTCTTTTCTTATCCTCTCAATGGTAGATTTCGCACTTCCTTCACTAGATACAGGCATTGGACTTTTCTCCATGTTAGATGACTCTTTTACAGTTTCATCACTAAATGGAGGCCTGTTGTTACGGTAAAAGTCTTCAATTCTCAAGTCAGCTAAAGGTTTAACTGAACTGTAATATTCATGATGTGTTGTTGGAGCATAAGATTCAGATGCAAAATCTCTTGAGTAAAGGCAATGAACCAAACGTTTTTGCATTACTGGCTTACAAATCATGCATGTTTTACCACCAATTTCTTGAAGTAAATTTTGACCTAATGTTCTACCATTTGCTGACCAGAACACAATTAGGACAATACATAAATTATCATCACAGATCCTACGTAATTCCTTGGCAGAATTTTTAATTTCTTCAGAATTATTTTCCCGAACATTGAAAAATGCTATATCACATAATGCTTCATGTTGATATTGTTCTCTCCATGATTTTACGGTAGTTATACATTCTTCACATGAACTAAATGCATTTATTCTTTCCACACTACCTTCCACCAATTTAACCAATGTTTGACGGGACAAATCAGAATAATCCACAATTAAAACTCGTTTAGAACGTGTAGATGTATTTAATACATCAGGGACATGAGATATTGTCGTTACGGGAACAGAGGCTAATGATAATCGTTCAATGTTCCAAGTGAACCAAAATCGACTTCCTTTCTTTAATTCACTTTCCACTCCTATATCACCCCCATTTATTGTTACCAAATGTTTGCAAATTGAAAGACCAAGACCTGTACCGTCTTGTCGTCTTGTCATGGATTGATCACCTTGAGAGAAACTTTCCCAAATACTTTTAATAAAAGCTGGATCAATTCTGATTTAATATTAATAAATAAATAAATTATATAAATCAGAAATGTTAAATTACTAAAATATAACTAGAAAACTTATGAATAAATAAATAAATAGGTCATAAATAAATAAATACCCAATTCCGGAATCCATTACTTCCACACATAATCTTCCTTTTTTGACATTTTCGTCATCGGTACTATTTTCACCATCGAGTTCATCCAATGAAACTCTAAGAACAATTTCACCAGTATCAGTGAATTTTAGCCTAAAAAATAATGAAGATTGTTATTATTTTATTACATATAAAATCAAAAAATGAAAATGAAAAGTTAAAATAGAAAACTCACGAATTAGATAACAAGTTAATCAACACCTGCTGCAATCTATAAAAAAAAAAAAAATTTATTTATTTATTTAGAATCTTTTAACTTCATAAATCGCATAATGTTAATAAATGTTTTTAAATTAATTACCTTTCAGGATCCGACTTTACATATTTAGGCAATGAATCAGGATCACAACTCAAGATCAATTCAATTTGTTTATTCCCAGCATTTTCACCAAATAATTCAATAGTTTTTTCCATAAAATCGAATAAATCAAATGTCCTATTAACTAATGTTATTTTTTGTGCTTCAAGTTTCGCCGCATCCAAAATATCGTTCACGACTGATAATACAACATCTGAAGCTCTAGTCATGATGTGAACCATATCTTTTTGATCTTCAGTCAATGGGGTATCTTCGAATGCCGATAAGACTCCAATTATTGCACCAAGTGGCGTTCGTAACTCTTTTTAATATATATATATGTTAGAAAAATTAAAAAAAAAATAACAATAAAAAACTTTAAATGTTTTATTTACCATGAGAAGTATTAGCTAAAATTCGACTCTTAGCTTCATTAGCAGCTTTAGCAGCTTCAATCTGAGCTTCCCGTTTCAATTTTTCTTCCATTAATTTTGCATGAGTGATTGCTAAACTAATTTGATTCGTTATTTGTTGTAAGAACGTCTTTTCAGAATTCAACCATTGTGTATTAGGTGGTCGATTTGCTATCAACCAACCCCAGGTAATTGAATTCTCTCTAATTGGAATCGAAATTAAGGAAACAGGTTTATTTGCTACTAATGAACTGAAATTCATAAGGACAGTGACATCTGTTTCTCGACTATAATCCAATGAATCCTTAATAATGTGTTCTAAAAGTGGTTTAATGCCTTCACCACTTGTCGAAGCACCTGCTTCACCTTCAGCTTGAAGATCACTTCCATATGAGTATTGGAATTTCAAACCTTTCATATTTTGTTCATCGGAATCTGATGCTGCAAATGCTACAACTTCATGATTTGCAAAATTTTGGTTCTCGGATGCAATTATGAATACTCTGTCAGATGGTAAGATTCGAAGAATTTCTTCAACAGCTGTTGTCAAGGTTTTATCTAAACTTAAACCTGAACGAATCTTGTTACTAATTGAGAATAATAATTGTTTCGTTTCTGATTGTCGACGTTGTTGCAACAAAAGTTGTTGACGAAGGTATGAAAGTCTGATATTCACACGAACACGTGCAATTAGATCCCTAGCACTAAATGGTTTCGTTAAGTAATCATCAGCACCTTTTTCTAACCCTATAAATAAAATAGACGAGTTAGATAAACATGCATATAAATTATTAAGAATAAAATATTAAAAATAAAATATTTTATTTATATACATACCTTGAATGCTAGCTTCTTCACCAGCTTTTGCAGATAACAAGATCACAGGAATCAATTGCATTACTGGATCAGATCTTATAGCGCTCAACAATTGGTAACCATTCATATTTGGCATCATTATATCTGAAAAATTAATAGAGTTCATTTAATAACAACAAACATAAATTTACAAGTTTTTAATATTTTGTAAGGTATTTATAATTACCACTCAACACCAAATCTGGTAGAGTTGGATTCGACTTTAATGTTTTCAATGCATCACGTCCGTCACATGCACAATAAATATCAAATTCTTTTTTCAATAAACCGGACAAATAATTTCTAAAAAAATAATTAGAACCAATAAAGTAAAAATTAGCATGAATAATTCATTTAATTCGTTTATAACTTTTTTGTTTTTTTATAGATAATAAAATACCTCATATCAGTGTTATCATCAACAATAAGTACACGATATTTCTTCGTTTCATTAAAGCCAACTGAAATATCATCGAATGGGAACTGATATTTCTTAGCTTTTTCATCATCAAGGTTCATTGATATCCTTTTATTAAAATCATTTTCAAATTCGTCATCAATATCCATTGCATCTTTATCCCCTTCACCTTGCATTACAACATCAGGATCATTATCATATTCAGGTTTTTGTTTAGTTTGAATCCATTGATGAGATTCTTCAAGATATAATTCTCGACTATTAAATAATTGTGCGTCATGAGATAATGCAATCTTATTTTCATCTTCTTCATCTGGGAAATATACTTGTTTAGGAGGTAAATGTTCACATCCAGTAGGTATACATATTCTAAAAGTAGTTCCTTTTTTCACTTCTGACGTCACTGAAATGTCACCACCATGACGGTTAACTAACTCTTTCACCAGTGCTAAACCAATTCCTGTACCTTCGTGACTTCGAGATTGGTTGGATTCAACGCGGTGGAAACGTTGAAATAAGTTTGGAATGTGGTCTTTGGGAATACCCACACCTAAATATAAATTTAATTAATTAATTAATAATAATAATAATGAGAATAATAATAATAAATTATTATTACTATTATTACATTCAACACATTCAACTTGGGTGAGAATTCATACCTGTGTCAGAAATTTCAAGCATGACAACTTCTTGTTCATCTTTATGACTTGGATACAAACGAACCGTGACATTTCCTGTCCAAGTATGCTTGAATGCGTTGGAACCTTTAATACAACAAAATTAGAACGCTAAGATCAGCAACAATTATGATAATAATAATAATAATAATAATAATATGGTAACTATTATCAAATACTTACATAAGTTAAAAACGATCTTTTCATACATATCATGGTCGATGAAAACTTCACGTGTCAATTTCTCATCAAAATCTTTTTGATTAGGAATATCAATAATGTAATCCAATTGTAAAGATCTTGCCATACTCTCAAAACATGACGCCAATTCGAGTGTAATTTTAGATATGTCAGTTTTTTGAAATCGAGCTTCTAATCTACCAGCTTCCATTCTAGAAAACTTTTTAAATATTTGATTTACAAATTAAGGTAATTAGTCAAATGAAGTATGTTTTTTTTTCTCAAAAGTCGTCTAAATTAATAATTAAACATACCTGTAATAAAGTATTAACAAGTTTAAGTAGGCGACGAGCATTACGATTAATCAATTGAAGATTACTAAGAATTGGAGCATCAGGTGAACACATGGAAATTGCTTCCTCAAGTGGTGAAAGCATAAGTGTAAGCGGTGCTACATAAATTTTAAATAATTATTTCATAAGTTAATCATAATAAAATAAATTAATACTAATCAAACAAATCAAATAATAATTATTAAATTACTAACTTCTGAACTCATGGCTAATATTTTGGAAAAAGTTAATCTTTTGACGGTTCAAGTCAGCCAACATTTCTGCTTGCTTCCTTTCTTCTTCGCGTGATTTACCATGAGTCATACTTGAACTTACATGTCCAACAACAAGCTATTAAGGATACCAATTAATGTGAGTAATACGAGAAAAAAAACGAATTTAAAATTGATAATAAGTAAATATATTTAACCTGTAAGAATCCCATGTATTCACGATCAAGAGCTCTTTGCGGATTAATTCCACATATCATAACCGACGTTAACACACTCTTTCCTGTAGATGTGGTAACTGGCAATAGAATTGCCTTAGTATCATTGGGTAAAGTAATAATTTCATGGTCTCCTGTACGTACTACTTTTTGCAGATACGATGAAATGTTGTGACTAAAAACTGATTGGGTATCACTGGAAACCATAGTATTATTATTATTAAAATTATTATTATTATCATTACTATCATCAGAGGTAATAGTTATTCGATCCTGTATATCATTAAGATATTCAGGTAATGTTCTTTTAGAATGACCTATGGTAAATACAAGTTCATCAACACCATCAGCACCTCCAATGGTTTCAAGATCTTCATCAAAAGTTGTTGACACAAGACGAGCTATTTGAGTTTTGTTATTTGTTTCATCAGCTTCGATTAAATATATTAAAGCAAATGGTATATCTTCATTATTATCATGTAACGTTGCAGCTACCATATGACATGAACTTTCGACAGTTTTTGCACCTTTCAGAAAAGGAAAGAAAAGAAAAGAAAAGTGAAAAATGATTAATAAAAAAATATATATATATATATATACATGTGTGTAGAATATATATGCGAATATAAGAAAAATCAAATACCAGGTGTGCGATTTCCTAATTCACCAAGGGTTTTTAATCGCCTTGTGGCGAGTATTCTTTGAGTGGTCTCCTGTACAGCATTAAAGACACCATTAACAGTGCCATCAGCCTCAAATATTGGACTTAAAGTATATGAAAAATAGCATTCTTCGACGTAACCTTCTCGATGGATTAATAGAAGGTTATCATCTCTGAATAAACCTTGGCCAGTGGTCATTACTCTAAATTAAATTAAATAAATTTAAATTAAATTAAATAATTAATTAATTAATTAAATTACCAAATTCAGTCAATAATAATTAATTTAATAAATACTCTGTAAATTTTGGACCGAGATCCTCATCATAAATTTCAGGCCAAGCTTCTTTTGCTGGGAGACCCATTGCTATAGAAAAAAAATTTTAATCTTTAATATAACAATAAAAACATATGGTCATTGGTTTTAGTTGTCACGTGAATAAATAATTACCTTTCGGATGTTTGGTTTTTAGTATGGGTCGATACACTTTTAAAGTTGGTAAAGTTGGTTAACATTGATAATAAATTAAAACTAATTTAACAAATTAAAGTATATAAAATAAAAACCAGAACTTACTTTGATTATATATTAAGATTAATTCTGGACCACAATACACGGCGATAGGGAAAACCGAATGTAGACATAGGTCCTAAACAAAAAATAATAATAATAATAAAATTTTCAATATACATATTCTCAAGATTTGAATTAACCTAATATTTGAATTAGAAGTTGAATAATTACCACAGTCGATTTTAGAGAAGGTGCCCAACTACTTATCGGCCCCAAAGGGGTTTTCGACCAGTCAAAGTTGTAGACCAAATCACTAACCGGTATTTCATCGCGATAGAGGTCTGAATCACCGATTGATTCATCCCCTAGAAGTGACATATATCCTTTTTATTTTAATTTTAAAGATAGTGACAATTAAAGAAAAAATTTAATATACAAGGAAAAATTTTTCATTAGTTTGTTAATAAAAAGACGATAAAATTGATAAAAATTAGAAATCACGATATATAAATAAATAATAAAGTCCGAAAAAGTCTCCGGGAAAATAGAAATAAATAAATAAAGACTAAGAAAATTTGTGTAATCCAAAAATTTAATCGGTCGGATCACTTATTGTCTCTATTTTTTTTTTTTTTTTTCTGATATATTTGATACACATTTATTTACCTGACCAAGGTCTTGACCAGATATATTCCGATTGTTTGGATTCAGACATG